>JAGIQG010000005.1:130546045-130573583 GCA_024679065.1 Sphyrna mokarran | reverse complement strand
ACTAGGTTAGATGTAGAAATTGGGGGTGGAGTATATAATTATTGGTATGTTATGGATTCAATGTGGGGGTATATAATGATGTTAAAGCAAGGGGGGTGAGATAAATGATGTTATAGAGTACCAAGGGGGTTAGATAATAGGTAGAGGTTTACACAGAGGGGTTATATAAATGATGTAGGAATATACACAGGGGTTAGATAAATGATGTTAGATAGACAAGGGGATGATATAATAGTAGAGATATAGACAAGGGGGTTATATTAAATGATGGAAAGATTACAAAGGGGTTTATATAATGATGTATAGATATACACAGGGGGTTATATAAATGATGTATAGATATACACAAGGGGGTTATATAAATGATGTATAGATATACACACGGGGGATATATAAATGATGTATAGATATACACACAGAGATGTGTCTCTGCCCCTCCCCCACGCGGCTTTGTCCGGCTTTTTAACAACCATCTCCATTAAATCAGCAACTCCTTTTAAACAGAAAATATTAAATTGATCACTCTCCTCCCTCCCGTCTCACCTCCAGCGGCCTCAGAGACCCTCCACCAAGCTCCCCTGTCTGAGTGAGGCGCTCAAATCCCTCAGCCTCTTCCCCTCCTCGACGGCCCAGACCTCCACCTTCCCACACTGCCCCGCGCCCGACAACCCGGTCCTCCACCTTCCCACACTGCCCCGCGCCCGACAACCCGGTCCTCCACCTTCCCGCACTACCCCGCGCTCGACAACCCGATCCTCCACTTCCCACACTGCCCCGCGCCCGACAACCCGGTCCTCCACATTCCCGCACTGCACCGCGCTCGGCAACAGCAGTCTTCTCGCCGACCGCTCCTCCAATTTCCCATATTGCACCGCGCCTAACTATCCGGTCCTCCGCAATCCCACACTGCGCCGCGCTCCTCAGCATTGTGGGATAGGCGCGCTCCATTTTTGCTGGGAAAGGTTAGCTCGCCTTGAATCATCCGTGTTTATTGATGTATAATAATGATTAGATCCAGTTTACAGATATTATATAAAATAATGTTTATTAATCTAACACAGTGATTAGGTCTAATTGGATGAATCCTGCAGTGATGTCCTGGAACTGAGATGATTGACCTCCCAACCACCAGAAGCCATCTTCCTTTGCACCAGGGACAACTCCAGCCAGAGGAGAGTCCCGCCGCCCCGCCCCCGCCTCCCCCCCGCCCCCTCCTCCCCCCGCCCCCTCCTCCCCCCCCCGCCCCCCCTCCTCCCCCCGCCCCCCCCCCCCCGCCCCGCCCCTCCCCCCTCCTCCCCCCGCCCCCCCCCCCCGCCCCCCTCCCCCCTCTCCTCCCCCCCCCCTCTCCCCCCGCCCCGCCCCCCCCTCCCCGCCCCCTCCCCCCGCCCCCGCCCCCCTCCTCCCCCCGCCCCGCCCCCTCCTCCCCCCGCCCCGCCCCCTCCTCCCCCCCGCCCCCCGCCCCCTCCTCCCCCGCCCCCTCCTCTCCCCTCCCGCCCCTCCCTCGCCCCGCGCCCCCTCCCCCCCTCCCCTCCGCCCCCGTCCCCCCGCCCCCCTCCGCCCCCCGCCCCCCTCCCGCCACGCCCCCCCGCACCCCCTTCTCCCCCCCCCCCCCCCTCCTTCCACCCCCGCCCCCCGCCCCCTCTCCCCCCCCCCCCCTCCCCCCTCCCCCCCTCATCTCCCCCCTCTCTCCCAACTCTCCCTCCCCCCCTCCCCCCCTCCCCCCCTCCCCCACCTTCCCCTCCCCCCCGCCCCCTCCGCCCCCTTCCCCTCCCCCCGCGCCCCCTTCCCCCCCCCCTTCCCCTCCCCGCCCCCCCTTCCCTCCCCCCCCCCCCTCCCCCTCCCCGCCCCCTTCCCTCCCCCGCCCCCTTCCACCCCGCCCCCGCCCCCCCCCTTCCCGCCCCCCCCCCCGCCCCGCCCCCCTCCTTCCCACCCCCTCCTTCCCCTCCCCCCGCCCCCTCCCCCCCTCCTCCCCCCGCCCCCCCCGCCTCCTCTTCCGCCCCCTCTCCCCCCCCTTCCCCTCCCGCCCCCCCTCCCCCCTTCCCCCTCCCGCCCCCTCCCCCCTTCCTCTCTCCCCCCCCCCTCCTCCCTTCCTCTCCCCCCCCTCCCCTCCCCCTCCCCTCCTTCCCCTCCCTCCCCCCTCCCCCTCCCCCCCCCTTCCCTCCCTCCCCTCCCTCCCCCCTTCCCCTCCTCCCCTCCCTCCCCCCTCCCCCCCTTCCCCTCCTCCCTCCCCTCCTCCCCTCCTTCCCCTCCCTCCCCTCCTCCCCCCTTCCCCGCCCTCCCTCCCTCCCCTCCCCTCCCTCCTCCCCCCTCCCCCTTCCCCCCCTCCCCCCTCCCCTATCCCCCTCCTCCTCCCCCCCTCCCCCCCTTCCCCCCCTCCTTCCCTCCCTTCCCCCCTCCTCCCTCCCCCTCCCTCCTCCCCCCCCCCCTCCCCTCCTCCCTCCCCCTCCCCCCTTCCCCCCCTCCTAGCCTCCCCCCCCACCTCCCTCCCCCCCCCCCCCCCTCCCTCCCCCCCCCCCCCTCCCTCCCCCCTTCCCCGCCCCCCTCCCCCTTCCCCCCCCCCTCCCCTCCCCCTCTCCCCTTCCCCCCTCCCCCCCCCTCCCCCCTCCCCTTTCCCCCCTTCCCCCTCTTCCCCTCCCTCTTCCCTTCCCCCCTTCCCCCCCCCTCCCCCCTCTCTTTCCCTTTTCTTCCCCTCCCCCCCATCCGCCCCAGCCCCGCCCCGCCCCTCCCCCTCCCCCTTCCCCCGCAGCCCCCTCCCCGCCCCCAGACCGTCCCCCGCCCCTCCCCTCCCCCCTTCCCCCTCCAGCCCCCCTCTCCCCGCCCCCAGCCCCCGTCCCCGCCCCCGCCCCTCCCCCCCCCCCCCCCCAACCATGATGACAAGGGCAGCAGAAACAGATACGGCTGCAAGATTCCTCTCCAAGCCCCACACTCACCACCCTGAAATATATTTCCATTCCTTCACATTCACTAACAGCATTGTGGGTCAACCCATAGCACATGTGCAGCAATTCAAGAAGGCAGCTCACTATCACCTACTCAAGGGGTCACTAGGGACGGGCAATAAATGCTGGCCAGCCAGCGATGCCGTGTCCCACAATGAACAAAATAATCAAAAGAGTGAACATCAGCTCCAAATCATCTTTCAGAACGGGCACACACGAGTTCCACTCGACACAGAAAAACTGGAGGCTACATTTCCTGTTCGATAGTCAAAAGACAACACGCGCCACTGTCCCCCCGACTGTCCAATTCAATCCAGCCTCACTTCTACCCTCCCCTCCACTCCCTCCCCCTCCACTCCCTCCCCGAACCCATCCACTCCTTCCCTCAACAACCTAACTCTCCCTGACACTCTCAGTTCCCTCCTTCCCTTCCCCCCTGACCCATCTCCCCTCCTCCCCCCCGCCCCCCCTCCTCCCCACTCCTCCCCCCGCTTCCCCTCCCCCCACTTCCCCCCCCTCCCCTCTCCCCCTTACCCCAGCCCCCCACCCTCCCCCCCGCCGCTCCCCCCCCCCCCCACTCCGCTCCCCTCCCCCGCTCCCACTTCCTCCCCCTCCTCCCCTCCTCCCCCCCCAGCTCCCGCCTCTTCCTCCCCCCCCCAGCTCCCCTCTTCCTCCCCCCCCCAGCTCCCCTCTTCCTCCCCCCCCCGCTCCCCTCTTCCTCCCCCCCCCCAGCTCCCCTCTTCCTCCTCACCCCCCCCCCAAGCTCCCCCTCAGCTCCCTCTTCCTCCTCCCCCCAGCTCCCCTCTTCCTCCCCCCCCCACTCCCCTCTTCCTCCCCAGCTCCCCCAGCTCCCCTCTTCCTCCCCCCCCCACTCCCCTCTTCCTCCCCTCCAGTCTCCCCTCTCTCCCCCCCCAGCTCCCCTCTCCTCCTCCCCCCTCCCCCCCCAGCTCCCCTCTTCCTCCCCCCCCCCAGCTCCCTCTTTCCCCCCCCCCAGCTCCTCTCTTCCTCCCCCCCCAGCTCCCCTCTTCCTCCCCCAGCTCCCCCTCCCCCCCAGCTCCCCTCTTCCCCCAGCTCCCCCTCCCCTTCCTCTCCCCCCCTCCCCCCACTCAGCTCCCCTCTTCCTCCCCCCCCCTCCCTCTCCCCTCTTCTCCCCCCCCCAGCTCCCCTCTTCCTCCCCCCCCCAGCTCCCTCCTCAGCTCCCCTCTTCCTCCCCCCCCCAGCTCCCCTCCCTCTCCCAGCTCCCCTCTTCCCTCCCCCACCCAGCCCCCTCTTTCCCCCCCCCCCCCCCCCCCCCCCCCCCCCCCCCCTCCCCCCCCCCCTCCCCTCCTCCCCCCTCCTCCCCCCCCAGCTCCCCTCTTCCTTCCCCCCAGCCCCCTCAGCTCCCCTCTTCCTCTCCCCCCAGCTCCCCTCTTCCTCCCCCCCTTCTCCCCCCCCCACTCCCCTCTTCCCCCCCCCTTCTCCCCCCCAGCTCCCCTCTTCCTCCCCCCCCAGCTCCCCTCTTCCTCCCCCCCCCAGCTCCCTCTTCTCCCCCCCCACTCTTGCTATCTTTCCTCCCCCCCCCCAGCTCCCCTCCCCCCTCCCCCCTCCTCCCCCCCCCCAGCTCCCCTCTTCCTCTACCCCCCCCCCCGCTCCCCTCTTCCCTCCCCCCCCAGCAGCTCCCCCTTCCTCCCTCTCCCCCTCCCCCCCCCCGCTCAGCTCCCCTCCCTCCCCTCCCCCTCCCGCTCTTCCTCCCCCCCCAGCTCCCCTCTTCCCCCCCCTTCTCCCCCTTCCCTCACCTCCCCCCCCCACATCCCTCTTCCGCTCTTCCTCCCTGCTCCCTCTTCCTCATCCCCATCTTCCTCTCCTGCTCCCTGCGTCAACTCTGATGCTGAATGAAGCTCAGCGTGACAAGAATTTATTATTAACAGCAACAACACGAAACATTGAGAGTCAAGAGCAGGGAACCGGTGGGCACAGACTGCAGAGCATGAGAGTTCCCCAGAACGTACCTCTTCTGCTGCACCACCGTCCCCCCCACCAAACAATGCCTCTCCCCTCCTCCCCAAGGATGCACAGACTCCAAAACTGTCCCAAAACCAGACACCAGTGGAGAAACACGCCACTTGTTGATGGGAGTGAGGGGAGTATCGGGGTCAGGGTAACTGGAGGTCGGGGGTGGGGAGACTGGGTAGGGGAGACTGGTATGGAGGGGGGGATGGTTCGGGGAGAGACTGGTTGTCAGGGGAGGGGAGCGTGGGGCACCCACATTCCCTGTCCACTGGCATTGCACGAATTGTCCTGGAAGCAGTCATTGGCTCAAGTGTCAGCCGCTGTCTTGTGGTGCTCCCCACCGTCTTGACGTCTGCAGCCTGCACACCCTGTCCTGCTGTTCACTGGCCTCAATTCACCTCCCGGAGCTCCGTCTGCCATCCCTCTGTCGCAGCCAACCCCATCAGGCTCCTCATCCTCCTCTTCCTTTTCCTTGGGGTCTGTCTCCTCATCCTCCTGTTCCCCCGGAGCCTTGCTGCGTCTCTGATAGACGACCACGTATTCCCGGAGGGGTGGCCCCCCGGCGGGGACACCGAGACCCCGCAGCAAGCGGTCCAGCGCCTCTTCCAAGACCTCCAGCAGGCTGGAGAAGGGGTCCGAGGCAGGGCGGGCGAAGGGACGCCTCAGCGCCAGGAGACGGACGTTGGGCTCCCCTGGAGGTTCACCTCCTCCACAGCCCTCCCGCGTGTACTGAACCCTCCACTGGCCAGTGAGGCCTCCATTCCCCATCCTGGCAAAAAGATTGGAGGGCAAAAGTTGAGTGGAGAGAGACAAGGATTTCCCAATTGGGTGGGGAGGGATTCAGGGTGGGGATTGAGGTGGTGCTGGGTCAGAAAGAAGGGAGGAAGAAAAGATGTGTCCAACAAACAGGCTCCGTCTCCAAGAGGTAGGCCTGAAATTGAGGCTGGGTGGGGCCTTTCAGAGTAACCCAGGCCCTGATCTGCCCCAGCCAATCACAGATAGAGCCATCAACTCATCCCCCCGCCCTCTCCCCCCCCCACCAATTGAAATTGGCCCAATCACATTGACTAGTTGGTTCCTCAATGGTTCTCTCTGTAAACCCTCCAATCTCTCTTTAGATTTGGTTTACTATTGTCAGATGTATTTATGTACAGTATTGTTTCTTGCGCACTCTCCAAAGCATACTGTTAATAGAGAAGGAAAGGAGATGGTGCAGAATGTAGTATTACAGTCATAGCTAGGATGTAGAGAAAGATCAATTTAATGCAAGATAGGTCCATTCAAAAGTCTGACAGCAGCAGGGAAGAAGCTGAGCTTGAGTCGGTCGGTACGGGACCTCAGACTTTTGTATCTTTTTCCCGATGGAAGAAAGTGGAAGAGAGAATGTGGGGATCTTTAATTATGCCGGCTGCTTTGCTGAGGCAGTGGGAAGTGCAGACAGAGTCAGTGGATGTGTGTGATAGATCGGGCTATGTTCGTGACCTTTTGTAATTTCTTGCGGTCTTGGGCAGAGCAGGAGCCCAGACCAAGCTGTGATACAACCAGAAAGAATGCTTTCTATGGGGCATCTGTAAAAGTTGGTGAGAGTCGTAGTGGACATGTCAAATTTCCTTAGTCTTCTGAGAAAGTACAGGTGTTGGTGGGGCTTTCTTAACTATAGTGTCAGCATGGGGGAGGAACAGAATAGATTCTATCTCCGACTGAGGCCTCATTCACTCAATAATCCCAGTTGAGAATTAGGAAAAGCACAGTGAAAGGCAGCTTCTGGGGACAAGGTGGTTTGTGGGGGGAGGGAAAGGATGTGGAAAGGATGTTTTCCTGCCTTAGAGGCATTGAAGATGGAGAAAGGGAGGAAAAGGTGGTAGAGGGAGTGGGAGGGAGGGGGGTGATAGAGGGGGAAGGGGAGGGGGGGGGGGGGGGGGGGGGGGGAGGGGGAGGGGACTGGAGGGGGGGAATGGGGGTGGGGGGAGAGTGTGTGGGGGGGGCAAGAGAAGGGGAGGGTGAATGGGGGGCAGGAGAAGAATGTGTTGGGGAGGTAGTTGGGGGGCAGAAGAAGGGGGTAAGTAGATGGGGGCAGGAGAAGAGTGTGGTGGGGAGGGTGGGTGGGGGACAGTGAAAGGGGTAGGTAGGTGGGGAGCAGGAGGAGGGGTAGTGAGGAGGATGAATGGAGGGCAGGAGGGGTTGGGGGAAGGGAGGGAAGGTGGGGGCCGAGGAGGAAGAGGGGGGAAATGGGGATGAGGTGTTGGACAGGGGAGGAGGAAGAGGGGGCAGTTTGGGGGACGTGGTGGATGGGCAGAGGGAGGAGGGGAGGTGGAGAGGGGTGGGGTGGGGTGGTGGAGGGGGTAGATGGGGGAGGGTGTAGTGGGGTGGGGAGTCATGGGTGAGGAGGCGAGGAGTTGGGAAGAGTTATGGGGGATTGGAGGGGAAGAGGAGGTTGGAGGGGAAGAGGGAGTTGGGGAAAAAGGGTTTTGGGGAAGATATGGGAGGTTGGGGGGGACAGAGAAGGGGAGGGGGCAGAAGAGGAGGGAAGGGGGGACAAAAAGGAGGGGAGGGGGATAGCGAGGAAAAGGGAGGGGTGACAGAGAGGAGGGGGCAGACATGGAAATGAGGAGGGGACAGAGAGGAGGGAGAGGGGACAGAGAGTGAGGTGAACAGGGAGGGGACAGAGAGGAGAGGAGGGGATGTGGGAGAGTATAGGGAAATTGGGACAACAATCAGATCAGCCATTGAATGGGAGATAGCCAAGCTCAAAGGGCTGAATGGACTGCATTTCATTAGCTCAAGAAAATGAGATATTCCCTCCCTCGCTATCTCTGCAACCTCCTCCAGTCCCTACAATCCTCATCCTCCTGTTCAAATTCCTCCCTCATTATCCTTTGTCTCTGGGTTGAGTCCTCCTGTGGAATGACCCGGAGGTTGTCTCTAGGACCCAGTGGGAAGCTGGGGAGGAGAGTGGGTGGTCTGGTGTAGCTTGAGTGTTTCCTGATGATGGGGGAAGGGAGATTCCTGTATTCCTGCCCCGTTCTGTGCCGGAGAACTGCGAGTAAATCAGGAGAGCAGCCTGGGTGGGAGCTGAGAGAGCTCGAATCTCCCCCACCCCCGGTCTCACATCGACCTCTTCCCCACTCCTCCCTCCCTCCCTCCGTGTCTGAGAATTTGGAAGCTTTGCTAAAAGCAGACTCTGTCCGAGGGAGAGACACTCCCGGGGTGGGAGGGTTAGCGAGTGAGGACAGGAGCTGGGATTCTGGGATTGAGAAGGAGGGGCGAGTACCCCCCACCCCTCACCCCCAACACTACATGACAACCTGGAGCAACAGTCGCTCGCTATCGGGGAGATCCAGAACGTGCCAGTCCTGTTGAGCGCATTCCCAGACTTCAAGGAACAGCGGAAAAGTCGTGGGAGCAAACTGTCAATAAATGGGATCCCACTCCGAGAGTGACTGAGGAGGGGATCTCGCTGTGGACTTCCTGAATCCTGGATCCCATTCTGAGAGAGACTGAGGGGGAGGGGTCTGACCTGGGATTCCCTGAATCCCGGATCCCACTCTGACAGAACCTGAGGGAAGGGGTCCCTTCCGGGCTTCTGGTCACCGTGTTTGCGGCTCAGTGCCGAGCCGGTGGTTGTGGTGGGTGGGGGGGTGTGGTGAGGTGATGGCGGGTCAGTTACCGGATGGCACTGGGTGCCAAAGCCGGGATGGTGCCTCTCCGGAGGGGAGACCGTTCCGCTGTTCCGACTGCGGCAAGTCTTTCAAGCTCTCTACCAACCTTCTGCTGCACCGGCTGACCCACACGAGCCAGAAGCAGTTCCGGTGTCGGGATTGCGGCCGAGAGTTTAACCACGTCTCCAACCTGCGGCGTCACCGGCTCACCCACTCCCCCGGCGGTGCCAGGCACACCTGCGGCGAGTGTGGCCGCTCGTACCGGCTGGTGGCTTCGCTGCGGGCTCACCGGCTCGCTCACCGGGGGGAAGCGGCGCTGCAGTGCCCCCAGTGCGGCAAGGGCTTCGGGCACGCAGCCAACCTGCGGCGTCACCGGCTGGCCCACGGCGAGGCCCGGCCCTACCGCTGCCAGCCCTGCGGCAAGGCCTTCACCGACAGCTGCCGCCTGCTGGCCCACCTCCGCACCCACACCGGCGAGAGGCCTTTCCGGTGCGGGGAATGTGGCCGGGCCTACACGCAGGCCGGAAGTCTGCGCCGGCATCAGCTGGCCAGCCACGCCGGACACAGGCCGCACGCCTGCCCGGGCTGCGGCAAGGCCTTCCCTGATCGCTCGCGTCTCCGGGCCCACCAGCGCACCCACTCCGCCGACCGACCCTACCCCTGCCCGGAATGTGGCAAAGCCTTCCGCCAGGCCTCGCACCTCTGGAAACACCGGCGGGCACACCGCGGCCTGCGTCCCTACCCCTGCCAATCCTGCGGCAAAGCCTTTGCCGACGGTAGCCGCTTGCTGGCCCACCTCCGTACCCACACCGGGGAACGCCCTCACCCCTGCCCGCAGTGCGGACGCCGCTTCACGGACCGCAGCCACCTCCAGGCCCACCTCCGTACCCACACGGGGGAGCGCCCTCACCCCTGCCTGCAGTGCGGACGCCGCTTTGCGGATGCCGGGAGCCTCCGCCGGCACGGCCTCACCCACTCCGGAGCCCGCCCCTTCCCCTGCCCCGACTGCGGAAAATCCTTCACCCAGGCTGGCAACCTCCGCCGGCACAGGCTGGCACATGGACGCATCGGGAGACCCTTCGCCTGCCAGGACTGCCCCAAAACGTTCGCCCAAAGGCGCTACCTCACCGCCCACCAGCGCACCCACCACCCCCCCGCAGTGAGAGAGGGCACAGGTCACAGAGATAGAGAGGGAGGGATTTGAAGAGGAGGATGAAAATTGTCGGGATCCTACAAATCTCTCCCTTGCCTCCTCCCTCTCTCCCTATCTCTGTAACCTCCTCCAGCTCCTACAATTCCCATCCTCCTCTTCAAATCCCTCCCTCACTGCCTCGCCCCTCCCTTCCGATCTCTATCTCCTCCAGATCTCTGAGAAACTAGTTCGACCACACCTGGAATACTGTGAACAGTTTTGGTCTCCTTATCTAAGGAAAGATATCCTGGCATTCTGGAGGGATATCTGAGGCTATCTCAGTCGATCCCGGGTAGGGAGGGATTTCCTTATGAGGAGAGGTTGTGTAGGTTGGGTCTGTACTCATTGGAGTCTCACAGAATGAGAGGCAATCCTTATTGAGACGTATCGGATTCTCGACGGGTTGAGGAGGGTGATAGGGTCGATGCTGAGAGGCTGTTTCCCCTTGTGGGAGAGTCTGGGACCAGGGGACAGAATCTCACAGTGAGGGGGGGAGGGACACCCATTGGAGACAGAAATGGGGAGGAATTTCTTCTCTCAGAACAGAGTGAATCTGTAGAATTCTATCCCGCAGAGGGCTGGAGAGGCTGCGAGGAGGGGAGGGGAGGGTTAGGTATGTTCGAGGCTGAGACAGACAGATTGTTAATCAGTGAGAGATTCCAGGGGATAAGGTGGGAAAGGGGAGTGGGGGATTATCACATCAGATCAGTCACAATCTCATTGACTGGTGGAGGAGACTCGATGGGCTGAATAGTCTATTTCTATTCCTACGTCTCAGGGTCTTGTCTCTTTGTTCCTCCGATTCCGGCCACTCGAACATCCCCGATTCCCATCGCTCTGCCATTGGCAGCCGTGCCTTCTGCTGCTTGGGGGGCCCGAAGCTCTGGAGTTTGCTCCGTAAACTTCTCCACCTCTCTCTTTGTCTCTGTCTCTCCTTTAAGACGCTCCTTTATCTCTCCCTCTTCACTTTTTATCCCCCTGTCCCTGACAACTCTTTATCTGCCCTTAACCATCACAACACAAAACAGAACGACCCACCCTCCCTCCCCGCCCCCATCAGCCCCCTCCTGGTCTCTCAACTGGGAAGCTGGTCGAGTGCATCCTGGTAAATAACGCCCCTCCTGCCGTTGTCTTTGATAATCACTCCTGTGAAGGATCCTGGGGGATGTTTCAGTGGGTTTAGGATGCTATGAAAATGCTGGTTGTTGTTGTGAAGTGTTCTGGGACCCTCCCCGACCCTGACCTTGACCTCTGCCCTCACCGATACAGAAAACCCTGCAGTGGTCCTCGGTGGACCTGGTGACAGAGCTCGACACAGGGCTGGATGTTGGAGGCTGCAGTTCCCCTGCTCTCGAAAGGACATGATTATCTCCGTAAAAGAGGCTTCTTCACCGCCGAGCCACATCCCTCACGGTGAATTCTTCACCAGCGCACCAGCAGAGGGCGGATTCCGGACAGTGTCGGGTGGGAGAGGTGCGACACATCTCGAGAAGAGACAATTCCAAGTGTTGAAGATCACCTCCAAATTCACCCAACACGAGGCTACAGGGAAGGCCATTCTGCCCCTTGTTCCTGTGACAGAACTTATAGAACCCGGCGGTGCAGAAAGAGGTCCTTCGGCCCATTGAGTCTGCATCGAACACAATCCTACCCAGGCCTTACCTCCATATCCCTACATATTATACCCACTAATTTCTTAGCATGGCCTATCAACCCAACCCACACATCTTTGGACTGTGAAAGAAACTGGAGCACCTGGAGGAAACCCACGCAGACACGAGGAGAATGTGCAAACTCCACACAGACAGTGACCTGAGCTGGGAATCGAACCCAAGACCCTGAAGCTGTGAAGCAGCAGTGCCAAACACTGTGCCACCCAGCTTTATGAACAAGTCATCCCCTCAATCTCTCCTCTCCCCTCAAACCCTCTCTCCTCTCCCCCTCCATCTCTCTGTAAATCTTTCCCCATCCAGTATTTCTTCAGTTGTCCCTTTGGAAAGTTCCTGTTGAATCTGCTTCCAGCTTCCTTTCACACAGCACCTTCCAGATCACAACAACTCGCTGCGTTCACAATAAACATTCCCTCATCTCCCCTCCCCCCCCCCACCCCCTCTGGTTCTTTTCCCAATCGCCTTCAATCTGGGTCCCCCTCTGGTCCCTGACCCTCCTGTCACTGGGAACAGTTTCTCCTTATCGACCCCCGTCACAAACCCCCTTCCCCGATTTGGAACGCCTCGATTCAATCTCCCCCTTAACCTTCTCTGCTCAAAGGAGAACGACCCCCTCCTCCACCCCATGTCACCCCCAATCTCTCTCTTTTTCTGCGTGAAGATCCCCACTAACCATTCCCCCCCTTCCCCACACCCTCCTCCCAGTCTCTGAACTGGGACGGTACGTCGTGTTAAATGTTGCCCATCCCCTTCCTGAGCTGTCCTCCTCGAGGAATCTCCCCTCCGACCTTTCCAGAATTATGGGGAGTCCTGAATGGGAGCTTTGAGACTCGCTGTGACCCCCCTCACGGCACCCTCTCCCTCCCTCCCTCCCCACCACTCTGAGCAACTCATTTTGTGATCAGTCATAATTTATTTCCCAAGGTTTAAATATTAAAACAGAGATTGTTGGACCCGCTGTTTGTTTTCTCATTGTCACGCGCACGTAGTTTCCTTCAGCTTCTCGGCACGCTTCTCTCGCCGCGAGCACCGGGTAAGCGGAGAATTCGATGGTTTAACCCCTCGCCAGGTGGGGGTAAGGAGAAAGTGCCAACCGTCTGGGGAAGGGGGTGATGTTTCCATCACGGCCAAGGGGACTCGCCACTTCCTGCCCCCTCCCCTGATACGGGGGAGGGGGGTCGGGGATCTCGGGGATAAGTGGGAGACCGCTGTGACGTTGTTTTGAGGGTGGGGTGGAGGCAGAGGGCAGCCATTTTGCATTGGGGCGAGAGGGTGTCGCTACAGGCGGGTGGCTGTCAAGGTTCCCGGAGAGGGTGAGGGTTTTCTGGGGGTGGGAAGGTGTGAGATGCCGCCGTGGTCATCGGCCTGAATTGGAGTTACTAATATCCCCCGCTTTCGGGAAGGAAATCTGCCATCCTTGCCCAGTCTGGCCTACATGTGACTCCAGGTCCACAGCATTCAAGATGGTTAACTCTTAACTGCCACCCTCGTCTGGAAGAGGCTGTGCTGAAGCTGAGCCCGGGTCAAGGGGCAGGCAGCGCACATGCTGGGCCTTGCCCAGTGACCCTCCTGCTACCAGGATATCAAAGGCCTCCCTGTGTAGGCCTCTTTGAGGTCTAGCTGCTACAGCAGGGCACAGGGCAGTTGCTGGTCCTCCGGGTACAGATAAGAGGAGCTGGCAGGCGGGCGGGGAGGGGGTTGCCAGCGAGGAGAGAAGTAAGCTGGGTTTGCAGCCTGGTTGTGGGCCAGGCCAGGCGAGGCCCAGGGCGGGCTGGAGAGGTAGGCCTCAAACCCCACTATCGGCCTACCTGCCCTGGGAGCTGGGCGGTTCGATCTGGCCCCAAGAGCCTGGCCCGGGGGCCAGCCATGAGCGCCGTGGCTAGGCCAGGGCTGCATGGGATGGAGACCTAGTCTGGAATTCTGGGGGGATGGCCGGGGCAGGGAGGGGCTGGCAAAGTAGAGTGGGTAACTGGGCTCACGGCGCTCTGCCAGCCTGACAGGAGGGTGGGGCATGAGAGGGGTCGGGGTCAAAGGTCGCGGGCTAAAGGAACCGTCCAAGTTTTGCGAGGCCGCGGGTCCTGGCTCCTGGGCAGCACTCCCCGTGTCCAGGCATCCGTAATCCAGGGATCCAGAGCCCGGCGACGCGGTTTCTCCACGCCCCCCTTCGCTCGTTACGCTCCTGGGGGAGAGGCCTTCGGAGAGGGGCGGGCGAGGGGGAGGGCCTGAGGGGATTAAAATCAGAGGGAGACAAGTCAATGAATATCACCATAAACAAAAAGCAGCTGGCCCTGGGCCCCTCGCCCAGGGGCAGGGAAAGAGGGGGGCAACAATTTGGGACGTGAGGCAACTGGGGTGGGGTGGGGAGGGATGGTATGTATCAACAAGGCCCACAGAGTGAGGTGAGGCCTAATCTGCAGGCTCCCGTCTCAATCTCGTTCAAATGAGTGGAAGAGGGGGTGCAAATTGATCGTAGCTGCTTACAAGGGCTAATGGTGTTGGGCACAGAAAGATCCTGGGGCAATTGGCTCCAGGATCCCAGGGTGCCCCCCCCCGTCCCACCTTCACTTGGATTATGGAGCTCATATCGTAGAGTATATACATCTACCCCCGACAGTGCAGCACTCCCTCAGTACTGGCACCGGGGAGAGAGTGTCAGCCTGGATTATGGAGCTCAAATCCTAGAGTATATACATCTACCCCCGACAGTGCAGCACTCCCTCAGTACTGGCACCGGGGGGAGAGTGTCAGCCTGGATTATGGAGCTCAAATCCTAGAGTATATACATCTACCCCCGACAGTGCAGCACTCCCTCAGTACTGGCACTGGGGAGGGTGTGTCAGCCTGGATTATGGAGCTCAAATCCTAGAGTATATACATCTACCCCCGACAGTGCAGCACTCCCTCAGTACTGGCACCGGGGGGAGAGTGTCAGCCTGGATTATGGAGCTCAAATCCTAGAGTATATACATCTACCCCCGACAGTGCAGCACTCCCTCAGTACTGGCACTGGGGAGGGAGTGTCAGCCTGGATTATGGAGCTCAAATCCTAGAGTATATACATCTACCCCCGACAGTGCAGCACTCCCTCAGTACTGGCACCGGGGGGGAGTGTCAGCCTGGATTATGGAGCTCAAATCCTAGAGTATATACATCTACCCCTGACAGTGCAGCACTCCCTCAGTACTGGCACCAGGGGAGTGTCAGCCTGGATTATGGAGCTCAAATCCTAGAGTATATACATCTACCCCTGACAATGCAGCACTCCCTCAGTACTGACACCGGGGAGAGAGTGTCAGGTTATGGGTCTTAGTTACGGGACAGTGTGTGATACTTACTGAATGAACTCTGTTCCCTCCCCTGCGATGTCGCTGCAGTCAAGCAGGGGAAGATCCGGGTCTGGACGCCCAGTCCTTGCAGACACACCAAGCCTGACATCCCCTGAAGCAAGTCTTTAATGGTGGCATGGCCCGGGGGTGTGAGTGGGTGGTGGTGAGTCCTGGCATACGCTCGCTGGAGCTGGAACACACTGAGACCCTCACTGTGCTGCTGAACCAGATGCAAGACATTGTTGCGGACTTGCTGAGGGGTCTCTGACTCCCGGACACTAGACCTGAACCCACCTCTTCCAGAGGGGGAGGTCGGAGCAGCTGAATCTGTAACAGAGAGAGGGAGATAGCATCAGAGTGAGAGTCAGAGAGACAGAGAGAGAGGGAGACAGTGTCAGAGAGAGAGAATGAGGGGAAGACAGAGAGCAAGGGGAAGCCAGGGAGAGACAAAGAGAGGGAGACAGTGAAAGAGAGGGAGAGACAGAGAGAGGGGCAGAGAGAGAGAGAAATCATTTCAGTGTGAATACTAATCCTTTGCCCTCTCGCTGTGAGGATGATCAGATATCCCAGTTTTTCTGGGACGTCCACCTTTTTAATTGTCATCCCCACAATTTGCAGCGATCCCTCACTTGGCAAAAATAATCGGGGGGGGGTGGTGACAATCTGTGCAAGATTCCCCCATCCCGTAAAGACCTAACACATCACAGCAACAGAATCCCACACCTCACCAACCCCATCAGATATCTCCAGGTCAATCATCAGGAATGTTCCAGCAAAGGTGTCTCCATTACATGGTCAAAGCTGTCTCCAGAACAGACTGGCCAATACCGGAGGGACTGTGCCAAGGGATATGTCGTCCATTGGCCTCCAACTGTCCCTCCACCACAGCCTGCCATTGGCTGTCCTGTTTGTCAATCAAGGGGTCACGCCCTCTCATGGTTCACCAACATGGATAAGATTGGTTCATCCCCACCCCCTCCATAACGTCAAACCTCACCCCCACACCACTGTCACCATGACCAATATCAGTCTCATTCATCTGCCCCAAACCACTCCTCCCTCCCCCACTCCCAATCCTACCCCTCCTCCGCCATGTTCAATCACCCACCACATGGGAACCTCATAACCCCTCCCTTCCTCCCTATCTCTGTAACCTCCTCCAACCCCTACAATTCTCATCCCCCATTCAAATCCTTTCCTTTCCCCTCCCTCCTTCCCTCTCTCTCTGTCTGTCTCTCTCTCTTTCTCTTCTCTTTCTCTCTCTCTCTCTCGCTCTGTCTCTCCATCTCTGTCTCTCTTTCTTTCTGTTTCTCTCTATCTCTGTTTCTCTCTATCTCTGTTTCTCTCTATCTCTGCCTCTCATTATCTCACTGTGTCTCTCTCGCTGTCTCTCTCTCTTTCTGTCTCTGTCTCTCTCTCTCTCTCGTCCCCTCTTTCTCTCTTTCTGTCTCTGTCTCTCTTTGTCTCTCTCTCTCGTTCCCTCTTTCTCTCTCTCTCTCTCTCTGACTCCCTCTCTCTATCTCTTTCTCTCCTCCTGTAATTCACTCTTTACAAATGTCACCGAGGTTTTGCTCGCTATTCCCTGATATCTCCTGAGGAGGTTTGAAGGCAGATTCTGCCTGGAGAGAGTGTCGGGATAGAGTTTCTGGATTCGAACACAGGAAACACAGCCTTAGTATATACATCTACCCCCGAAAGTGCAGCACTCCCTCAGTGACCTGACTGAAGAATTTGTGATTTGAAAGTGGGCATTTACCTGTCGGGTTTTGCCCGAATGCCCCCTTGGCGGAGGGTCGAAGACGAATGACGAAGTTGTTGGGAGAACCTTCTGACGTCACCTCCTCGACTTGTGGTAGGTCAGCGAGGAACGCCGAGAGTGTCGGGTAACCCGTGGCCATCAACATCTCTGTCAACTCCTGACGTTTCTGCACAAGGCTCAGCCTGGCCAGTTTCTTGACGTGGAGACCGTCTCGGTAACCCTTTGTCCTCAGGACATCGAGGAGCCACTCCGCAAGTTCCCCACCATCCTTCGCTTCTGACAGGTACAGCACAGGGTTAGATACAGAGTAAAGCTCCTTCTACACTGTCCCCCCATCAAACACTCCCAGGACAGGTACAGCACGGGGTTAGATACAGAGTAAAGCTCCCTCTACACTGTCCCTCATCAAACACTCCCAGAACAGGTACAGCACGGGGTTAGATAGAGAGTAAAGCTCCCTCTACACTGTCCCCCATCAAACACTCCCAGGACAGGTACAGCACGAGGTTAGATATAGAGTAAAGCTCCCTCTACACTGTCCCCCATTAAACACTCCCAGGACAGGTACAGCACGGGGTTAGATACAGAGTAAAGCTCCCTCTACACTGTCCCCCCATCAAACACTCCCAGGACAGGTACAGCACGGGGTTAGATACAGAGTAAAGCTCCTTCTACACTGTCCCCCATCAAACACTCCCAGGACAGGTACAGCACGGGGTTAGATACAGAGTAAAGGTCCCTCTGCACTGTCCCCCATCAAACACTCCCAGGACAGGTACAGCACGGGGTTAGATACAGAGTAAAGCTCCCTCTACACTGTCCCCCCATCAAACACTCCCAGGACAGGTACAGCACGGGGTTAGATACAGAGTAAAGCTCTCTACACTGTCCCCATCAAACACTCCCAGGACAGGGACAGCACGGGGTTAGATACAGAGTAAAGCTCCCTCTACACTGTCCCCATCAAACACTCCCAGGACAGGTACAGCACAGGGTGAGATACAGAGTAAAGCTCCCTCTACAAACACTCTCAGGACAGGTACAGCACGGGGTTAGATACAGAGTAAAGCTCCCTCTACACTGTCCCCATCAAACACTCTCAGGACAGGTACAGCACAGGGTTAGATACAGAAGGTTTTACCTTGAGCCGGTGAGGTGATAGGTATCATGGCTGCCGGCTGTTCTGTGGTCTGCCACGGCTCCCAGTGGTTGCTCATGGTTACCGGCTTCCCCTCCTGCCCCCTGTTGGGCCTCCTGTTGGTGTTGGCTGGGGGTCTCTGGGTGTTGAGTGTTGGACTGCGCTCTGTGTTGGGGTGCCACCCTGCTGCTGATGGATGCCTCATCTTGAGTGATCCCTGCAGGGCCTGGCTGTAGGTGAGCGGGCAGTCAGCTCCTGCCTCCTCCTCCTGCGATGCCCCTGCCTGCACAGAGGCCGCTTGCTCCTTGTCTCGAATGGCGGCCGGCGTCACAGGGGCACCTGCTGCCTGCCAATGCCCATGGGGAACCTTCGCCAGAGCAGCCACATCAGGCCAGCCCTCGGCCTGGGCATCCTGCATCCCGGCCTGTGTGGGAAGGGAACCTGGGGAACCGCCCGACCGGCTCACGTGCTTGGGGAACTGAGCAGGCCAGGGCTCAGGCTCGGAGGCCAGGAGGGAGCTTTCCCATGGACCTTTGGCCTGAGGCCTGCTCGCTGAGGCCCGATTCTGCTTCAGGCCAGAGCACTGAGGAAGGTCGTACTGGCGTGGGGGATGGAAACGCAGCTCCCCAGCAGGGGTTTGCAACCGGGGCTGGGGGAGTGGAGTCTGCTGGAAAGGCTCAGGCTTTGTGAGGCTGCTAGGCCCAGATTTGGGCCGTTCTCGGGTGTCGCCATGGGCCACTGCGACTGCCAAGCCTCTGGGAAAAAGCGTTTCCTCTCCGCCCACAAGTCGTGACTCCACAACGTCTGCCATCTCCGCCACCAGACGGTTCAGCGAGTGGTCAAAGGAAGAGAGGTCCAGAGGGTAACCATGGCATGTGAAGAAGAGCAAGGGCAGCTCAGACAGCCGGACGCCCCTGGGATTGTTGTAGAGCGTGAGCAAGATTGCCACCTTCACCTCTTCAGACATGTCCACTCGTTGGCGAACCTGTTCCGAGACAGAAGAGATAGAAAATGTCAGTCAGAGAGGTAATGAGCTCACAGATCCACAATGTCCTCCAGCCCCTACAATTCTCATCCTCCTGTTCAAATCTAATGTTGTAAAACTTTACTGAGTTTACCCCAGTCCAACGCCGGCATCTCTACATCAAATCTAATGGCAGCAGAGAGAGTGTTGATCTGGATTATGGAGCTCAAATCCTAGAGTATATACATCTACCCCCAACAGTGCAGCACTCCCTCAGTACTGGCACCGGGGAGAGAGTGTCAGCCTGGATTATGGAGCTCAAATCCTAGAGTATATACATCTACCCCTGACAGTGCAGCACTCCCTCAGTACTGGCACCGGGGGGGAGTGTCAGCCTGGATTATGGAGCTCAAATCCTAGAGTATATACATCTACCCCTGACAGTGCAGCACTCCCTCAGTACTGGCACCGGGGGGGAGTCTCAGTAAAGTTTCACAACACCAATTTTAAATCCAACCAATTTATTTGATAGTAAATTCATGAGCTTTCGACACTATGGCCTTCGTCAGGCAAATGCAGTGTTCTGGTCTGCAATAGCACTCATACCAACACAGACAGTTACAGATTGCTGATTAGAATGCGAATCCTTACATCTAACCTGCTATTCAAGTGTTAAAGTGGCTAACAATGTGTGTGAAGGAATCCTGAGCATTGGTTAGAGAATTGTGTATTTTCTCCAGACAGCACAGTAAGTGAGGTTTTTTGCTAACCCAGGCAAGTTACGGGGGTTACAGATAGTGTGTCATGAAGCCAAGATCCCTGTTAAGACCGTCCTCATGTGTGCGGAGCTTGGCTATCAGTCTCTGCTCAGCAACTCTGCGCTGTCGTGTGTCATGAAGGGCCCCTTGAAGAACATTTACCCGGCGGTCGGAGGCCAAATGCCCGTGACTGCTGAAGTGTTCGCCCACAGGAAGGGAACTGTTTTGCCTGGTGATTGTTGAGCGATGTTCATTCATTCGCTGTCGTAGTGTCTGCATGGTCTCCCCAATATACCATGCTTCAGGACATCCTTTCTCACAACGTATTAGGTAGACAACGTTGGCCGAGTTGCAAGAGAATGTACCGTGTACCTGGTGAATGATATCCTCACGTTTGATGATGTCGTCCATGTCGATGATCCGGCATGTCTTGCAGAGGTTGCTGTGGCAGGGTTGTGTGGTATTGTGGTCACCGTTCTCCTGAAGGTTGGGTAGTTTGCTGCGAACAATGATCTGTTTGAGGTTGTGCGGTTGTCTGAAAGCATATCAACATATCATTGATGACGATGAACATCTTGCTAGGGCCATCCCCACCCCCCCCACTTCTTGCTTTCAGACAACCGCACAACCTCAAACAGATCGGTCTTAACAGGGGTCTTGGCTTCATGACACACTATCTGTAACCCCCGTAACCTGCCTGGGTTAGCAAAAAACCTCACTTACTGTGCTGTCTGGAGAAAATACACAACTCTCCAACAATGCTCAGGATTCCCTTCACACACATTGTTAGCCACTTTAACACTTGAATAGCAGGTTAGATGTGAGGATTCGCATTCTAATCAGCAATCTGTAACTGTCTGTGTTGATATGTGTGCGACTGCAGACCAGAACTCTGCATTTGCCTGACGAAGGCCATAGTGTCGAAAGCTCGCAAATTTACTATCAAATAAATTGGTTGGATTTAAAATTGGTGTTGTAAAACTTTATTGAGTTTACCCCAGTCCAACGCCGGCATCTCTACATCATGACCGGGGGGAGTGTCAGCCTGGATTATGGAGCTCAAATCCTAGAGTATTTACATCTACTCCTGACAGTGCAGCACTCCCTCAGTACTGGCACCGGGGAGAGTGTCAGCCTGGATTATGGAGTTTAAATCCTGGAATAACAGATTTCAGCAGAAGAAATTTCTGAAGTGTGACAGTTCTGAGTTTTAAAGGGTTTCACCACTTACCTTTCTTGATGTGACTGTCTCTCAATATCTCCCCATCACTCCCCACAGTCCACAGTTATATCGAGTCTCTGTCTCTCTCTCGACCTCTCGTGTCTCTCTCCCTTGTTTCTCTATCTTTTGCTCTCTCTCTCTCTCTCTCGATATCTCTGACTCTGTCTGTCTGTTCCTCTCTTTTTCTCTCTCTATCTCTCTCTCTCTCTCCCGGTTTCTCTCTCTCCCAGTTTCTCTCTCTCTCTCCCGGTTTCTTTCTCTCTCTCCCGGTTTCTCTCTCTCTCTCCCGGTTTCTCTCTCTCCTGGTTTCTCTCTCTCCCAGTTTCTCTCTCTCTCTCTCTCTCTGTTTCTCTCTCTCTCTCTCTCTGTTTATCTCTCTCTCTCTCTCTCCCGGTTTCTCTCTCTCTCTGTTTATCTCTCTCTCCCGGTGTTTCTCTCTCTCTCTCTGTTTATCTGTCTCTCAGTTTACTTTCACTTTCATTTCCTGTTGTCCGTTCAGGCTCAGACACTTGGGCTGTTTTCATTGGAATAGGGAACTCTGAGAGGTGACCTGACTGAGGTTATGAGGGAGATGGACAGAGTGGATAGGGGGCAGTTGTTCCCCTTAATTGAAGGGTCAGTCACGAGGGGCATATGTTCAAGGTGAAGGGCAGGAGGTTTGGGGGAATGTGAGGAAAATCTGAGGGTGGTGACGGTCTGGAATGTGCTGTGTGGGAGGGTGGTGGGGACGGGATGCCTCACATCCTTTAAATACTATCTAGATGAGTACTCGGCACATCGTAACATTCAGGACTGTGGGCCAAGTGCTGGCAGATGGGATAAGGTGGGAGTTCAGGTGAGTACAGACCCGATGGGCTGAAGGGCCTCCTGTGCTGGTTATGGGCCTGACGGGAAGTAGCTGCCAGTCTCTGGGTAACATTGGGTGGCACTGGGAATCAGAGCCTCCTGCACCGTGTGTGGCAGAGGCACTCAACAGGCTGCATGAGACCCCCATCCCCAGGCCTGATACCCCCGACCATGCCTGATACCGCCGACCAGGCCAGATACCCCTGACCAGGCCCAGATACCCCTGACCAGGCTCAGATGCCCCCAACCAGGCCCAGATACCCCCGACCAGGCCCAGATACCTCCTGACAAGGCCTGATACCCCCGACAAGGCCTGATACCCCCGACAGGCCTGATACCACGGACCAGGCCCAGATACCTCCACCCAGGCCTCATACCCCGACCAGGCCCAGATACCCCCGACCAGGCCTGATACCCCCGACCAGGCCTGAATCGCCAACCAACCCAGAACCCTAACCAGGCCTGATACCCCACCCAGGCCCAGATACCTCCCGACAAGGCCTGATACCCCGACCAGGCCTGATACCCCGACCGGCCCAGATACCCCCGACCAGGCCCTGATACCCCGACCAGGCCCTGATATCCCCACCAACCCAGATACCCCTAACCAGGCCTGATTACCCCCACCCGGCCCAGATACCCGACCAGGCCCAGATACCTCCCGACAAGGCCCTGATACCCCGACCAGGCCTGATACCCGACCAGGCCCAGATACCTCCCGACAAGGCTGATACCCCCGGACCAGGCTGATACCCCCGAACCATGCCCAGATACCTCTACCCAGGCCTGATACCCCCGACCAGGCCCAGATACCCCGACACAGGCCTAGATACCCCCGACCAGGCCTGATATCCCCACCAACCCAGATACCCCTAACCAGGCCTGATACCCCCACCCAGCCCAGATACCTCCCGACAGGCCTGATACCCCCGACCAGGCCTGATACCCCGACCAGGCCCAGATACTCCACCGTGTGACCAGGCCCAGATACCCCCGACCAGGCCCAGATACCCCCACCCAGCCCTGACATCCCCAACCAGCCCAGATACCCCGAACCAGGCCTGATACCCCCACCCAGCCCTGATAACCTGACCCAGTTCTATTACCCTTTCATTGCAACCCCCACCCCCAACAGCAACACAACTCACTCCACCCAACTACACTCTCTCTCAGTCCTTCTCTCTATGACTTTCTGTCTCTTTCCATCTGTTCCCCCCCCTCTCTGCATTCCTCTCTTTTTGTCTCTCTCTCTGTCTCCCCCTCACTGCCTCTTTCTCTCCCCCCGTCTCTTTCTCTTGCGTTCCTTGTCCCCTTCGCTCTGTCTCTGTCCCTCTGTCTTTGTTCCTCTCTCCATGTCCCCCTCACTCTGTTTCTCTGACTGGATCTATCTTTCTCTGTCAGCCCCTTTCTCTGTTTTCTCTCTCCCTAATTCTCTCTCTCTCTGCCATTCTCTCTCTCACTCTATCCCTTTTTCTCTCTCTGCAACCCCCACCCCCATTCTCTCTGACTTTTCCTCTTCCTGTCTTTTTAATTTCTGTCTTCCTCTCCGTCCCTCTCTCTGTCTGTCCCCTCTCTCTGCCTCTCTTTGTCTCTTTCCTCCATCTCTGCTTCTCTGTCCCTCTTTTTCTGTCTCCCCGTCTAGCTCTCTGTCGCTGTCTTTCTGCCTTGCTCTCTTTGCCTCACACTCTCTCTGTCCCCCTCTCTCTCTGTCCCTGTCTTTTTCTGGCCCCTCTCTCTGTCTCTCTCTTTCTCTCTGTCCTCCTCTCTCTGGTCCCTTCCCTCTGCCCTTTCTCTCTGGTCCCCTCCCTCTCTGGCCCCTTTCTTTCTCTGCTTTTCTCTCTCTCTCTGCCTCTCTCTCTCTCCCTGTCTCTCTCTCTCTTCCTGTCTCTCTCTCTCTCTGTTTCTCTCTCTGTCCCTCTCTCTCTCCCTGTCTTTGTCTCTCTCTCTGTTCTCTCTCTCTCTCCCTGTCTTTGTCCCTCTCTCTTTCCTGTCTCTCTCTCTCTGTTTCTCTCTCTGTCCCCTCTCTCTCTCTCTCTCCCGTCTTGTCTCTCTCTCTCTCTGTTTCTCTCTCTGTCCCTCTCGTCCTTCCTTCTTCGCCTGTCTTTGTCTCTCTCTCTCTGTTTCCTCTATCTCTGTCCCTCTCTCTCTCCCCTGTCTTTGTCTCTCTCTCTCTGTTTCTCTCTCTGTCCCTCTCTCTCTCTCCCTTCTTTGTCCTCTCTCTCTGTCCCTCTCTCTCTCTCCCTGTCTTTGTCTCTCTCTCTGTTCCTCTCTCTCTCTCCCTGTTTTGTCCTCTCTCTCTTTCTCTCCTGTCTCTCTCTCTCTGTCTCTCTCTCTCCCTCTCTCTCTCTCCCTGTCTCTGTCCCTCTCTCTCTCTCCCTGTCTTTGTCTCTCTCTCTCTCTCCCCCTGTCTCTCTCTCTCTCTCTCTCAGTCCCTCTGCCTCTCTTTGCCTCTGTCTCTCTCTACCCAGCTCCTCAGTAAATCACAGAAACAGAGTAAATTCTGGCTGGTGAATGGTTTTATTTATTTTTAATATTTCATGATATTTCGATCAGTGCCGGCTGCTCCTGCTGTGTCACACACTGGTCCAGCTCCAGATACTTGGCGATAGGCGCCTCTCGGTAAGTTCAATATCTCGTCCTGCTCTGCAGTGAAGGGGTGCCCTCCACAAACAGGGGACTGTGGTCACCGCCCAAACTCCACAGCCCCGTTTGTGCATAGCTAGATCCCACAAACTGCCTCGTGGCAACAGCCCAAATCATCTGGCTTTCCTCTTGCAAGCGAGGCTGGTCGAGAAATAAATAAAAATATCGGGGAGAGATCTCAATCTCCCTCCCTTCTCTCTACCCGCCCATCCCTGCACGCCCCCCCCCTCCCTCCCTCCATCTCTCCACCCGCCCATCCCTGCACGCCCCCCCCCCTCCCTCTGTCTCTCCACCCGCCCATCCCTGCACGCCCCCCTCCCTCCGTCTCTCCACCCGCCCACTCCTCACCCTGCCACACGCCCCCTCCCAGTTGGGAGGGTGAAGGTTCTTATTCACAGTCTTTATCTCCAATGGTAACTCCCTATGTAAACACTTGTATGTCACGCTGCACTTATACATTCCCACCACCTGGGGCACTGTGACAGGAGTTTAATGAGTGTTTCCCTCCCATCACCTCCCCCCAAAAACCTCCCAGCTCCAAATCCCACTGCCCTGCCTTTCCCACAACTTGGCACCCGGTCAATCAGTGCTCGGTTGGGAAGAGGTAATTCAACCTTGGAAGGCGTCACAGTCCTGTGAATCCGTCACGTCTCCTGTTCCTGTCACGCTCTCTCCGCTAACCCCCCCACTCCTTCAGTGATCTTGCCCCACCTGGGGGATTGCTCGATTCTTCCTGCCAGCCTCCCTGATGCACCACCCCCCCCGCCAACCCACGCTGCCCGCCGCACTCTCCTTCCCAGTCCCTCCCCTGATGCCTGCCTGGGTAACGGTACTCCCTTTTCAGTTGACACTCCGCCCCCCTCCCCCTCTCCCACCCCCCCCCCCCCCCCCCCCCCAGCCCCCCACCTATCACCAGGAGAGTAGTGTCGGGACTCCCAGATCAGGGCAGCTGATCGACTGCAAGAGGCGGCGCAACCTCTGAGCAAGTTGCCGCCTGTTCAGAGAGCTGCTGATGTGCTCGGGTGGGCTGTTCGACTACAGGAGGCTTCGCTCTGATGGCGCACTCTCTTCCGGGCTGTTCAGGCTGGGCTGATGGGCTGTGAGAGGCGTCGGTGAACCCCCTCATCACCTGCCTTTCTCAGACCGGCAGGCGGGCTGTTCGATTTGGCTGCTGTATGACCGGGGGCATCCCTGACGGTGCACTCTCTGGGGCAGTCGGATGGGCTGATCGACTGCGGGAGGTGTCACTGAACCTCCAACAACCCCCCCCCCCCCCCCACCCTATCCCACCCCAATATTCTTTCTCCCTCCTGGACCGTAAGGCAGGCTGATCGACTGCAGAAGGCATCATCAGCTCCCAGTGAAGATTCCCTCCCGGCCCCATCACCCCCACACACCCGGAGGTGTAAAAATCCCCTGTCCCTCCACCTGGAAACTCACACACATCACATGAGCTGACCGACTGCAGAAGGCATCGCCGGCCCCAAACAAATGGTGCCCTCCTCCCCCCCACCGCACCCTGCCCCCCGTCTGCCCCAACACCTTCACACATTTCCCTCCGCCTCCCAGTTCCCGGGTGGGCTGAGGGGAGGGGGCTGTAAATTGTCTCTGTCTCTCAGTCACTCTTCAGCCGGTCTCGTGTTCTCCGTCTTGGTGCTGATGGGCCCCCCCAAGGGCCGGGCGGTGGGGCGCCGCAGGTTGCTCTGTGAGGCTAACCCCGGTGGGCGACACGGGTAGAAACTCCTGGGGTTCCGTAGAGTGGACGGAACATCCTCATCCTTCAGCGCATCGCGGTGCTTCATGAGGGTGGCGGCTGGAGTTACCTGGGTCTTAAACAGACGGGACTGAGAGACAGAGAGAGAGAGGGATAGGGAGAGAGAGAGGGAGAGGGAGAGAGAGGGACAGGGAGAGAGAGAGAGGGAGAGAGAGAGAGAGAGGGACAGGGAGAGAGGGAGAGAGAGAGGGGGGGACAGAGAGAGAGAGGGAGAGGAACAGGGAGAGAGAGAGACAGAGACAGAGAGGGAGAGGGACAGAGAGGGAGAGGGACAGAAAGAGAGAGGGAGAGGGACAGAGAGAGAGAGGGAGATGGACAGAGAGAGAGAGGGACGAGAGGAGAGAGGGAGGGAGGGACAGAGAAGAAGAGAGAGGAGGAGGGAGGGACAGAGAGAGAGGACGAGAGAGAGAGGGACAGAGAGAGAGAGGGGACAGGAGAGAGAGAGAGGGAGCAGAAGGGAGAGAGAGAGGGACAGAGAGAGAGAGAGGGACAGAGAGAGAGAGAAGGACAGAGACAGAGAGAGGACAGAGAGAGGGACAGAGAGAGGAGAGAGGGAGAAGAGAGAGAGAGAGGGAAGAGACAGAAGAGAGAGGGAGAGAGGAGGGACAGAGAGAGAGAGAGGAAGGGACAGAGAGAGAGAGGGAGAGAGAGAGAGAGAGAGCGAGGGACAGAAGAGAGAGAGAGGGACAGAGAGAAAGAGGGGACAGAGAGAGAGAGAGGGACAAGAGAGAGAGGAGGACAGGGAGAGAGAGGGACAGGGAGAGAGAGAGGGACAGGGAGAGAGAGAGGGACAGAGAGAGAGAGAGGGACAGAGAGAGAGAGAGAGGGACAGAGACAGAGAGAAGGACAGAGAGAGGGACAAAGAGAGAGAGAGAGGGACAAGAGAGAGAGAGGGAGAGAGACAAAAGAGAGAGGGACAGGAGAAGGACAGAGAGAGAGAGAGAGAGGGACAGAGAGAGAGAGGGGCAGATAGAGAGAGAGAGCGAGGCAGAGAGAGAGGAGAGGGACAGAGAGAGAGAGGAGGGACAGAGAGAAAGAGGGACAGAGAGAGAGAGAGAGGGCAGAGAGAGAGACAGAGAGAGAGAGGAGAGAGAGAGGGACAAAGAGAGAGAAGAGAGTGACAGAGAGAGAGAGAGGGACAGAGAGAGAGAGAGAGGGACAGAGACAGAGAGAAGGACAGAGGGACAGAGAGAGAGAGAGAGAAAGAGGCAGAGAGAGAGACAGAGAGAGAGAGGGAGAGAGAGAGGGACAAAGAGAGAGTGACAGAGAGAGAGAAAGAGGCAGAGAGAGAGACAGAGAGAGAGAGAGGGACAGAGACAGAAAGAGAGAGGGACAGAGAGAGGGACACAGAGAGAGAGAGAAAGAGGCAGAGAGACAGAGAGGGAGAGAGAGTTCAATGAAACAGGTGTGTGACATAACCATTCAGCCCATCATGACTCCATGCTATCCCATCCAATATGATTTTGATCGATCTCCGGTTTTGACTCCCATTTTCCCGCCTACATCTTCCCTCCATGACCCTAAATCCCCTCCCCATCCCCGAGGGACCTAAAGTCTCTCCCCACTCTTCCACACCCATCCCTCCCTCATCAACTCCCCTCCGCGCCCATCCCTCCCTCATCAACTCCCCTCCGCGCCCATCCCTCCCTCATCAACTCC
>JAGIQG010000005.1:130485455-130545945 GCA_024679065.1 Sphyrna mokarran | reverse complement strand
CCCCCCCCCCCCCCCCCGCCCTGCCCTGCGGGCCCACCCCCCTGCCCCGCCCTGCCCTGCGGGGCCCCCCCCTCTCCAGCGAGCAGGACAGGTGTGTGTTGCGGTTAATGGGTGGACAGTATTGATGTGATACCTCCCCAGGTTGACTCTCTCTCTCTCTCTCTCTCTCTCCCCTGTAGAAGATGGATATCGGAGCGTGTAAGAAGCTGCACGATGTGGCGTTACGTGCAGATTATCTCAACGCAGCCAAGAGCCGCGACTATCTGTTTGAGAAGGAGGTGAGGGGCGGCAGGGAGAGGTGGGCAGACAGATAGAGGGAGAGTGAATTCCACATACTGATCCCGCTCGAGAGTAGAAATTCCTCCTCCCTCCATCTTCAATAAGAGAGAGAAACTCTTATTCCAAAATGTGTCTCTCCCCATCCCCCCCCACAACCATTCTAGATTCCACCCTCTACCCCCCACCCCCATCACTGTCACCACCCCCAGGATCTGATAGGTTTCAGTAAGATCTCCTCTCATTCTAAACTCTCTAAACAGGCCCCAATCTGTTCAAACCTTTCCCCATTAGACAAACCCCCTTCACCCCAGGAATCGGCCTACTGACCCTTCTCTGAACTGCCTCCAATGCCTCTCTCAGTGAGGAGACTGACACTCTGCGCTGTACTCCAGCTGTGGAAACAGCAATGTTTCAGTTGTAACGAGACTTCCTGAGTTTGATACGCATCCCCCTTTGTAATAAAGACTATTTGCCTTCCTAACTGTTTGCTGTAGCTGTCTGCAGGTTTACCAGGACGCCCAGATCCCTCTGCACTGCACTCTGAATAACAATCTTCTCTTCCACTCTTCCCTGCTGAAGGGGATAAATTCAGGGAGGTGCTGGGGGACAGTGAGGGAGGGCTGAAGAATGGGGGACAGGGTGAGATAGGCAGGGGGTGTTTGGGCAAGACTGCTGTAAGATAGGAGCTGAAGTAGATCGTTCGGCCCATTGAGTCTCCCCCACCAGTCAATGAGATTGTGACTGATCAGATGTGATAATCCCCCACTCCCCTTTCCCACCTTATCCCCTGGAATCTCTCACTGATTAACAATCTGTCTGTCTCAGCCTCGAACATACCTAACCCTCCCCTCCTCGCAGCCTCTCCAGCCCTCTGCGGGATAGAATTCTACAGATTCACTCCGCTCTGAGGGAAGAAATTCCTCCCCATTTCTGTCTCCAATGGGTGATTTCCCTCCCTCCCCCATCACTCTGAGATTCTGTCCCCTGGTCCCAGACTCTCCCACAAGGGGAAACAACCTCTCAGCATCGACCCTGTCACCACCACCACCTTCCCTCCCCCGCCCACCTTGGAGAATCTGATACGTCTCAATAAGGGTCGTCTCTCAATCTTCTAAACTCCAATGAGTACAAACCCAACCTACTCAAACCTCTCCTCATAAGGAAATCCCTCCCTACCCGGGATCGATCGAGTGAACCTTCTGTGGACTGGTTCCGATGCTGGAATATCTTTATTTATCATTCCTGGGACACGGACGTTGCTGGCTGGGCAGTATTTACTATCCATCCCTGGTTACCCTTGGAGGGCAGTTGAGAGTGACCCATATTGCTGTGGTCTGGAGTCACATGTAGGCCAGACCGGGCAAGGGGCAGATTTCCTTCCCTAAAGGACATTAGTGACCCAGATGGGCTTTTCTGACAATGTTTCATGGACATCAGGAGATTCTTAATTCCAGATAGATTTAGTGAATTCAAATCACCAGCTGTGGTGGGATTTGAGCCAGTGCATTACGGAGCGAGGGGAGGCGAGGGCGGGAGGGGAGCGGAGGGAAGGCGAGGGCGGGAGGGGAGCGGAGGGAATGTGAGGGCGGGAGGGGAGGCGAGGAGGGCGGGAGGGAAGGTGAGGGGAGGCGAGGGCGGGAGGGGAGCGGAGGGAAGGCAAGGGCAGGAGGGGGAGTGGAGGGAAGGCGAGGGCGGAGGGGAGGCGAGGGAAGGTGGGAGGGGAGGCGAGGGCAGGAGGGAAGGTGAGGGGAGGCGAGGGGGAGGGGGGAGGGGAGGCGGAGGGCGGGAGGGGGGAGGGGAGGCGAAGGGCGGGAGGGGAGCGGAGGGAAGGCGAGGGCGGGAGGGAGCGGAGGGAAGGCGGGAGGCGGGAGGGGAGCGGAGGGAAGGGCGAGGGCGGGAGGGGAGCGGAGGAAGGCGAGGGCGGGAGGGGAGCGGGAGGGGAGGCGAGGGCGGGAGGGGAGCAAGGGCTCTCGCTGTAGCCGTGCTTCTGTCTCTGTCTTGTCGTTCACTTTCCCCACAGGCCATGGATGTGTTGGAGCAGTTTCTCGATGACTGTGACCGCAAGGCACAACAGGATAAGAACAAGCTGGTCCTGGTCCAGAAATCCTTCAGCACGGAGATTATCGCAAAGGTAACACCCGGGCTGGAGCTGGAGCAGGGAAAAGGACAGGGCAGTGACGATCAGGCCTGATCTCTAACCCGTCTCTCTGCTTCCCGCAGGTAGAGAAAGTGCAGATGCTGAATGAAGACATTGGGAAGCTCCTGGCTCGCGCCGAGGTACTGGGTTCCAACGGGATCCTCGACCAATCACAGAGGGTGCTGGAGGAGGTGGACCGACTGACGCAGCTCAAGAAGGAATCCGAGGTAAACGGCGATACCAGTGATGGGTGGAGTGAGGGAATATATCCCATCATAGTTTCCTGGGAACACTCGGCAACTAATCCCTACTCTCTCCCCATAGCCCTGTATCAATCCCAAACTAATCCCACTGCCCCGCTCTCTCCCCATAGCCCTGTATCAATCCCCAAACTAATCCCACTGCCCCGCTCTCTCCCCATAGCCCTGTATCAATCCCAAACTAATCCCACTGTCCCGCTCTCTCCCCATAGCCCTGTATCAATCCCCAAACTAATCCCACTGTCCCGCTCTCTCCCCATAGCCCTGTATCAATCCCAAACTAATCCCACTGTCCCGCTCTCTCCCCATAGCCCTGTATCAATCCCCAAACTAATCCCACTGCCCCGCTCTCTCCCCATAGCCCTGTATCAATCCAAACTAATCCCACTGTCCCGCTCTCTCCCCATAGCCCTGTATCAATCCCCAAACTAATCCCACTGCCCCCTCTCTCCCCATAGCCCTGTATCAATCCCAAACTAATCCCACTGCCCCACTCTCTCCCCATAGCCCTGTATCAATCCCCAAACTAATCCCACTGTCCCACTCTCTCCCATAGCCCTGTATCAATCCCCAAACTAATCCCACTGTCCCACTCTCTCCCCATAGCCCTGTATCAATCCCCAAACTAATCCCACTGCCCCACTCTCTCCCCATAGCCCTGTATCAATCCCCAAACTAATCCCACTGTCCCACTCTCTCCCATAGCCCTGTATCAATCCCCAAACTAATCCCACTGCCCCACTCTCTCCCCATAGCCCTGTATCAATCCCAAACTAATCCCACTGCCCTGCTCTCTCCCCATAGCCCTGTATCAATCCCAAACTAATCCCACTGCCCCACTCTCTCCCCATAGCCCTGTATCAATCCCAAACTAATCCCACTGCCCCACTCTCTCCCCATAGCCCTGTATCAATCCCAAACTAATCCCACTGCCCCACTCTCTCCCCATAGCCCTGTATCAATCCCCAAACTAATCCCACTGTCCCACTCTCTCCCCATAGCCCTGTATCAATCCCCAAACTAATCCCACTGTCCCACTCTCTCCCCATAGCCCTGTATCAATCCCCAAACTAATCCCACTGTCCCACTCTCTCCCCATAGCCCTGTATCAATCCCAAACTAATCCCACTGCCCCGCTCTCTCCCCATAGCCCTGTATCAATCCCCAAACTAATCCCACTGCCCCGCTCTCTCCCCATAGCCCTGTATCAATCCCCAAACTAATCCCACTGCCCCGCTCTCTCCCCATAGCCCTGTATCAATCCCAAACTAATCCCACTGCCCCACTCTCTCCCCATAGCCCTGTATCAATCCCCAAACTAATCCCACTGCCCCGCTCTCTCCCCATAGCCCTGTATCAATCCCCAAACTAATCCCACTGCCCCACTCTCTCCCCATAGCCCTGTATCAATCCCAAACTAATCCCACTGCCCCGCTCTCTCCCCATAGCCCTGTATCAATCCCCAAACTAATCCCACTGCCCCGCTCTCTCCCCATAGCCCTGTATCAATCCCCAAACTAATCCCACTGCCCCGCTCTCTCCCCATAGCCCTGTATCAATCCCCAAACTAATCCCACTGCCCCGCTCTCTCCCCATAGCCCTGTATCAATCCCCAAACTAATCCCACTGCCCCGTCTCTCCCCATAGCCCTGTATCAATCCCCAAACTAATCCCACTGCCCCGCTCTCTCCCCATAGCCCTGTATCAATCCCCAAACTAATCCCACTGCCCCGCTCTCTCCCCATAGCCCTGTATCAATCCCCAAACTAATCCCACTGCCCGCCTCTCCCCATAGCCCTGTATCAATCCCCAAACTAATCCCACTGCCCACTCTCTCCCCATAGCCCTGTATCAATCCCCAAACTAATCCCACTGCCCCGCTCTCCCCCATAGCCCTGTATCAATCCCCAAACTAATCCCACTGCCCCACTCTCTCCCCATAGCCCTGTATCAATCCCCAAACTAATCCCACTGCCCGCTCTCTCCCCATAGCCCTGTATCAATCCCCAAACTAATCCCACTGCCCCGCTCTCTCCCCATAGCCCTGTATCAATCCCCAAACTAATCCCACTGCCCCGCTCTCTCCCCATAGCCCTGTATCAATCCCCAAACTAATCCCACTGCCCCGCTCTCTCCCCATAGCCCTGTATCAATCCCCAAACTAATCCCACTGCCCGCTCTCTCCCCATAGCCCTGTATCAATCCCCAAACTAATCCCACTGCCCCGCTCTCTCCCCATAGCCCTGTATCAATCCCCAAACTAATCCCACTGCCCCGCTCTCTCCCCATAGCCCTGTATCAATCCCCAAACTAATCCCACTGCCCCGCTCTCTCCCCATAGCCCTGTATCAATCCCAAACTAATCCCACTGCCCCGCTCTCTCCCCATAGCCCTGTATCAATCCCCAAACTAATCCCACTGCCCCGCTCTCTCCCCATAGCCCTGTATCAATCCCCAAACTAATCCCACTGCCCCGCTCTCTCCCCATAGCCCTGTATCAATCCCCAAACTAATCCCACTGCCCCACTCTCTCCCCATAGCCCTGTATCAATCCCCAAACTAATCCCACTGCCCCGCTCTCTCCCCATAGCCCTGTATCAATCTCCAAACTAATCCCACTGCCCCATTCTCTCCCCATAGCCCTGTATCAATCTCCAAACTAATCCCACTGCCCCACTCTCTCCCCATAGCCCTGTATCAATCCCCAAACTAATCCCACTGTCCTGCTGTCTCCCCATAGTCCTGTATCAATCCTAAATCCCACTGCCCTTACGTGATATCTCTGCCACTCTTGGCACAGTTCGATTCCAGCCAACTGCGTGAATGGGGATTTGGAGGGAGGGAATTTGAATAGTTCTGACATCTATCTCATCGCATATCTCTCTCTCTCTCTCTCTGCGACCAACAGCAAGAATATCGCAACAATATTCCGACGTGTAGTCTGCAGCAGCAGAAGTTGCGAGTTTGTGATGTGTGCGGTGCTTACCTGGGCCTCCAGGAGAAGGACAAGCGATTAGCCGATCATTTCCGGGGTCGCCTGCACATGGGTTTCATGGAGATCCGCAGCAAGCTGCAGCAGGTCAAGGTGAGTCCAGAAGAGGAAGCTTCTACATGAGAGACTTCTCCCCGTCAGCCCCAGCCCTGATATTTACCCGCTTCACCAAGGTGACTCCAAGTAAGGAAATGGCAAGATTGCGTGTTGCTATGCTTGGGATCTTGCTGTGCTCAATTTTGACAGTTCCTTGCCTGACCACACCGATGTGTCGACATTTAAACGTGGGAGGAAGGCGTTCAGCCGTTTGTGTGATGCTGGCTTCGACACCAGTCACTCACCTCATTCCCTCACCCTCTCAAAGCCATAAACCCTTCTCATTTCTCCCCTTCGGATAACAATCCAAATCTCTCTCGAACCCTCTCAATTAAATCAACCGATCCTACATTCCCAGGCAGCACCTACTGCACCCTGACCAATAAGAGGCAGGAGACTGTCTGCTTTATTAACTGCCCTCTCCACCAGCCCTGGCAGCTTTGATGATTTTGACCGATATCTCGCTGGTTTCCTGTACTCCTGCACCCTGATTTTTGTTGTCTCCGTCTCTCCATGTTGCTCACTGAACAGTTCCAATTTCTCCCTCCACAGAAGACACTGGCAGAGAAACTGGGCATGTCGAACCTGGAGCTGTCCAGACAGAGGGAAGAACGTAAATCTGAACGGCGACCTGCAGACAGGAGGGCTGAGAGTCAGAGCAGACCCAGGTGAGTGGCTGGACCTGCCTCCTCCTCCTCCTCCTCCTCCAACACCGCGGGAGTGGAGAGGGGCTGGGGAGTGAATAGAGGGTGGAATAGGGAGAGGGGGAGTAATGAGTTGGTGTGTGGGGTGACAGCACTCACTGAATGTTACTGAGAGGTAGAGCAGGACTGATAACTACACTGAAACTGTGAATATTTAATCTGTGTGCCTCCGTCTCTGTGTCCCTCTGTCTGTCCCCCCTCCCCCGTTCACAGAGACCCGAAGCCAGCTCCGAGTTCCTCCCACGACCTGAAGTGGCCGACGCAGCCTCGATTCCGGGATTACCGTGATCGCCCGTTTTACCAGCGCCCGCCTGCCTCTGTGCCACTCCCACCACCACCACCTATGTACGACAGACCCTGGACACGTTACGTGGAGCCTTTACCCCCCGCGTACCGCAACCGAGAACCCCTGCCCCCCTTCGACCCCTACGAGACTTTCGACAGGTGAGTGCAGCTGTTTTTGGAAATATGTGACTACCTGATCATGCATTGTGATCCGCTGGATCCCTCAGAGATCCACTGGATTGTGTATTGCAATCAATAATTCATTCCATGTTGTAATCCACTGGAGAGACACCAGTCAGTGTACAGATATCTCCCTGAGAGAGAGGACTGAGAGACACCAGTCAGTGTACAGATATCTCCCTGAGAGAGAGACAGAGAGGGGACTGAGAGACACCAGTCAGTGTACAGATATCTCCCTGAGAGAGAGAGAGGACTGAGAGACACCAGTCAGTGTACAGATATCTCCCTGAGAGAGAGAGAGGACTGAGAGACACCAGTCAGTGTACAGATATCTCCCTGAGAGAGAGGGGACTGAGAGACACCAGTCAGTGTAAGATATCTCCTGAGAAGAGAGAGAGGACTGAGAGACACCAGTCAGTGTACAGATATCTCCCTGAGAGAGAGAGAGAGAGAGAGAGAGAGAGACACTAGTCGGTGTACAGATATCTCAAGGTGCTGTGTTATTTTCTCTCTCCCTGCCGCAGGGCCGTGAGGAGGCGTCCTGGACTCGAGGATCCTCGGGAACGACTGTACAGAGAAGGTCCACGATTCGGGGTCTATCACACCTTTTAGTCTCGACATGGAGCGAGAGAAAGAGAGACTTCATCACTCTGGCCTGGGCCCCTGCCTTTGCCTCGTGTTCCCATGGGAGAGGCAGCAGGGACGGAGTGAGGTGGAGGGGATAGTGTTTTATCCCTAGGTATCTGCATCACACACTTACCAGACACCCAGTCACAATGAATATACTCCTGGTCCTTTGTATAAAATAGTTGCTGTGTTTGTTAACTTCTTTATCAAATAAAGTGAGATCCTCTTTTTATATAAAAAAAAGTACAGTCTGGTTCAGAATCTTTTGCTTGTTCAGAGGTCGGATATTGCTGAGAGAGATTGGCAGAGGTCAGAGTGTTGAACACAAGTGCGAATAGAGAGGGAAAGGACAATTTGTACCACGTGGGAAGTGTTCTGCTGGACTGATCGGTGGAGCGTGACGCGATGCTGTGGAAAATGTTGATGAGCTTTGGCAGAAATTTGAAAACCTGGTGACTGGATCCCTGATTAGTTGCGGTGTTGCCCTGAGGAATGAACCAGCGAATGGCTGTCCCTGACCTTGTTGGGTGGAAGCAGGCGATGGTGTTGTGCGTGTGTCTGGTTTACCTTGATGTCACTCGGTCGTGCCAACAAGCTGGCACAGTGGCGACAGCTCAGTTCACAAGGTTGCAGAGACACCTGATGAGTTCAAGATGAAAAGCTTCAACGAGCTGATCCTTTTTGCTCATTGTTGCTTGAGCCAGGGAGGCCCTGGGACAGGTCTGTACCCCTGCCAAACTGGGGGGAGGGAGGGGAGGGAGGGGGGGAAGGGAGGGGGGGAGTGTGTGTGGGGGAGTGGGGGGGGGGGTGGGGGTAGGGCGGGGGGTGTGAAGGGGGCTGGGTGGGGGAGGGGGGAAGGAGGGGGGGGGGGGGGGGGGGGGGGGGGAGGGGGGGGGGGGGGGGGAGGGGAGGGAGGGGGGGGGGGTAATAGGGGAGGAGGGGGGGGGGGGAAAGGTGGGGGGGGGGGGGAGAGGGAGGGGGGGGGGAAGGGGGAGGAGAGAAGGGGGGGGGGGGAGGAGGGGGAGACGTGGGAGAAGGGGGAGGGGGGAGGAGGGGGGGGGAAGGGGGAGGGGAGAGGGAGGGAGGGGGGGGAAGGGGAGAGGAGGGAGGGAGGGGAGAGGGGGGGGAGGAAGGCGGCGAGGGGGGAGGCAGCGGAGAGGGGGGGGAAGGGGGGGAGGGGGGAGAGGAGGGAGGGGGGGGAAGGGGAGGGGGGGGAGGGAGGGAGGAGGGGGGGGAAGGGGGAGAGGACGGAGAGGGGGGGGAGGGAGGGAGGGAGGGGGAAGGGAGGGAGGGGGGGAAGAGGAGGGAGGGAGGGGGGGAGAGGAGGGAGGGAGGGAGGGGGGGAGAGGAAAGGAGGGAGGGAGGGGGGGGAGAGGAGGGAGGGGGAGGGGGGGGAGAGGAGGGAGGGAGGGAGGGGGGGGAGAGGAGGGGAGCGGAGGGGGGGGAGAGGAGGAGGAGGGAGGGGGGGGGGAGAGGAGGGAGTGGGGGGAGAGGAGGGAGGGAGGGAGGGGGAGAGGAGGGAGGGGGGGAGAGGAGGGGGAGGAGGGGGGGAGAGGGAGGGAGGGAGGGGGGAGAGGAGGGAGGGGGGGGGGAGAGGAGGGAGGGGAGGGGAGGGGGGGAGCAGCGGATGGGAGGGGGCTAGGAGGGGGAAGGGATGGGGGGGAGGAGGAGGGAGGGAGGGGGGGGAGAGGAGGGAGGGAGGGGGGGGGAGAGGCGGGAGGGAGGGGGGGGGAGAGGAGGGAGGGAGAGGGGGGGAGAGGAGGGAGGGAGGGGGGGGGAGAGAGGAGGGAGGGGGAGGGGGGGGAGAGGAGGGAGGGAGGGGGGGGAGAGGAGGGAGGGAGGGGGGGGGCGGGAGAGGGAGGGAGGGGGAGGGAGGGGGAGGAGGGGAGGGGGAGGAGGAGGGAGGAGGGGGGGAGAGAGGAGGGAGGGAGGGGGGGTGGGAGAGGAGGGAGGGGCGGGGGGGAGAGGAGGGAGAGCGGGAAGGGAGGGAGGGGGGGAGAGGAGGGGAGGAGGGGGGGGGAGGGAGGGGGGAGGGAGGGGGGAGAGGAGGGAGGGAGGGGGGCGAGAGGGGGAGGGAGGGGGAGGGAGGGGGGGGGAGTGAGGGGACGGGTGGGAGGGGGGGGAGGGAGGAGGAGGGAGGGGGGGGAGGGGGAGTGGAGGAGGGAGGGAGGGGAGGGGGGGGGAGAGGGAGGGAGGGAGGGGGGGGAGAGGAGGGGAGGGAGGGGGGGAGAGGAGGGAGGGAGGGGGGGGAGAGGGAGGGGAGGGGGGGGGGAGGGAGGGAGGGGGGGGGGGGGAAGAGGAGGGAGGGAGGGGGGGAGAGGAGGAGGGAGGGGGGAGAGGAGGGAGGGGGGGGAGGGGGGGGGGGGAGGGCAGGGGGGAGGGGGGGGGAGGAGGAGGAGGGAGGGGGGGAGGGGGAGGGGGGGGGGGGAGGGAGGGGAGGGGGAGGAGGGGAGGTGGGGGGGGAGGAGGGGGGAGGGGGGAGGGAGGGGGGGGAGGAGGGGGGATGGGGGAGGGAAGGGGGGGAGGAGGGGGGAGGGGGAGGATGGGGGGAAGGGGGAGGAGGGGGGGAAGGGGAGGAGGGGGGAAGGGGGGAGGGGGAGGAGGGGGGGAGGAGGGGGGGAAGAGGGAGGAGGAGGGGGGAGGAGAGGGAGGGAGGAAGGGGGGAAGGGGGGGAGGGAGGGGGGAAGGGAGGGAGGGGGGGAAGGGGGGAGGAGGAGGGATGGGGAAGGGGGGAAGGGGGGAGGAGGAGGGGGGGGAAGGGGGCAAGGGGGAGGAGGAGGGGGGAAGACGGGAGGGGAAGGGGGAAGGGGGGAGGGGAGGGGGGGAGGGGGGAGGGGAAGGGGGGAAGGGGGAGAGGAGGGGGGAAAGGGGGGAGGGGGGGAAGGGGGGGAAGGAGGGGGCGGGGAAGAGGGGAGGGGGGGAAGGGGGAGGGGGAGGGGGGGGGGGAAGGGGGAGGGGGGGGAGGGGAGGGGGAAGGGGAGGGGGGGAAGGGGGAGGGGAGGGGGGGAGGGGGGGAGGAAGGGAAGGGGAAGGGGAAGAGGAGGGGGGGAGGGGGGGAAGAGGAGGAGGGGGAGGGGGGGAGGAGGAGAGGAGAGGAGGGGAGGGGGAGGGGGAGGGAGGGGAACGGAACATAGAGGTGGAGAAAGGGGAGGGGGAGTTGGAGAAAGCAGGGAGGGGGAGGTGGAGAAAGCAGGGGGAGGGAGGGTAGAAGGGGGGAGGGAGGGAGGGTAGAAGGGGGAGGGGAGAGGGGGGGAAGGGGGGAGGGGGTAGGAGGGGGGGAGGAAGAGGAGGGGGGGAAGAGGAGGGAGGTGGGAGGAGGAAGAGGGAGGAGGAGGGGGGGAGGGGGGAGGAGGGAGGAAGGGGGAAGGGGGGAGGAGGAGGGAGTGGGGGAAGGGGGGAAGGGGGGAGGAGGGGGGGAAGGGGCAAGGGGGAGGAGGAGGGGGGGGAAGGGGAGAGGGAGGGGGGAGGAGGAGGGGGGAAAAGGATGAGGGGGAAGGGGAAGGGGGAAGAGGGGAGGGGGAGGGGGGAAGGGGGGAGAGGAGGGGGGGAAGAGGGGGAGGGGGGAAGGGGGGAGAGGAGGGGGGGAAGAGGGGAGGGGGGAGGGGGAGGGGGGGGGAAGGGGGACGGGGGGGAAGGGGAGGGGGGGGGAGGGGAGGGGGAAGGGGGAGGGGGGGAAGGGGAGGGGGGGAAGGGTCCTCAGGGACGAGGGGGCGGGGAGGGGGGGAGGGGGGGGGGGGAGGGGGAGGGGGGAGGGGGGGAAGAGGGGAGGGGGAGGAGGTGGAGGAGGAGGGGGAGGAAGGGGAAGGGGAAGGGGAAGAAGGAGGGGGAGGGGGAGGGGGGGGGAGGGGAGGGGGAAGGGGGAGGGGGGGAAGGGAGAGGGGGGGAAGGGTTGAAGGAAGGAAGGAAAGGGGGGAAGAAAGAGGGGAGGTAAGCCAAAGAAGGGAAAGAAGAGAGGGGGGGAAGGGGGGAGGATCTGGGGGAGAAGAGGGGGGGGCAGGGAAGGACAGAGGGGAAGGGGAAAGGGAAGAGGAGGGGGAGGGGGGGTAAAGAGGAGGGGGGACAAGATGGGGGGCAAGGAGGATGAGGGAGGGGAGGAGGGGAGGGGGAGGGGAGGGGAAGGGGAACATAGGAGGTGGAGAAAGGGTGAGGGGGAGGGGGAGAAAGCATAGGGTGGGGAAAAGAAAAGCGGGGAGGGAGGAGTAGAAGGGGGAGGGAGGGGGAGAGGGTAGAAGGGGAGGAGGCGAGGTTAGAAGGGGGGAGGGGGAGGAGGGAGGAGGGGGAGGACGGATCTGGGAGCTGGAGGAGGAAATCAGTAGTGCATGGTCCGATCCCATGCTGGAAATACTGAGGCGAAAGGGGAAGCAGTTTTCTGATCAGGAATTTATTGCTTTCAGCAGCAAAGGGCTGCAATCAACAAGAGATCACAGAACACCCCCCCACCCACACCCCCCCGCTTCGTACATTAGTGCAAATCAAACACAGAGTGAGAAACCAGAAAGAGAAGAAATTCTCTGGCCCCTTGCGTATTAACAAACAAAATATACAGACATCAAACAATTAACATTCTTCTCAATATCCCACACTCCCAACACGGTAACCCAGACCCTCACTCTGACAGTCAGACTCCCTCACACAGGAGGGATTTGGAGGGGGGGAGGGTGCGGTTTACATGCCTGACTGTGGACCCATCAGAGATTGGGCGATTGAGAGAGAGAGAGAGAGACATTCCAGTCATAAACCACATCCAGTTCATTAGCTTGGCTCAGCAAAGCAAAGGCTGCACCCCCTCCCCTCCCCCCAACCCTCCGAACATCCCCCCCACGACGGTGGGAAGGATGATCCGATTCGTGAATGTATTCTCCCAATCTTCGTCCCAGCGCCACCCAGTGAAAAACAATCCCCGCCCAACAGGTTAAGCAATTCAAGTAGAGTTAATTTAGACAATAAATTATACAGAAGGTTAATTCCTGGTTAGTGTCCACAATCAGCAAAGCGCAGGGCGGGGTGAGGTGGGGGGAACATTCAGAGAGGGAGGAAAGCACCCTGGTACAAATTCCCTTGATGCCAGAGGCTGAGAGGTCAGTTATTATTTCTCAATAATGTGTGCCCCCCCCCCCTTGATTTTCTGAATCTCCATGTTGGCACTGCTCAGGGAGGAAATCGAACGCAGGTTGCTGGGAGACTGATGGTTGTCAATGGAGCTGGTGCCACAAGGGGAGAGAGGAAATCCCCTCCCGTTCAGTGCAAATCCATCATTTAGTGTATCGTACCATAAGCGGAGTAGACTTCGTACCGGCCTCACTGAGGGGGAGGGACGGGAGGGGAGTGGAATTCCCCCGGAGGCTGAGAGAGATATGGTCCGAGATGAGGAGTTTATTTCAGAGACAGAGAGACTGAGGGAGGGAGAGTCATAGAGGGAAGGAGAGGGAGAGACACACAGAGGGAGGGAGAGGGAGAGATGGAGGGAGGGAGAGAGAAGGAGGGAGAGGGAAAGAGCTGAGAGGTTGTCCAGTTGCTGACTGTAGGCGGTGATACCCATGAGGGGTGGTTGGGGAAGGTGATGCCCTCACACCCTCCTTCCCTCAGAGGCCGTTGGTATTAGCTGGCACACCGGTGATAAGGCGAGCCAGACCACCGTGAACCTGTGCCTGGAGGGGCCCGTACTCCACCTGTTCTCCGTCCACAGTCAGGATCCCGTTGGGGGAGAGGGGTTCCAGGCGGAACGCCACAGCGGGCACACAGAACAGGTGGGGACATTCCAGGGAGAAGTGGGTGCCCTTCTCCATGGCCAGGAAGAGGCGCAGCAGGGCACGCCGGGAGATGCCTGCTCGCACGTAGCACAGGTGCAGACAGTGTTCGGAGAAGCGGGCAAAGGGGACAGCCATCAGGTCCGCCCCCAGGTGGGTCTGGTAAATAGCCAACACCAGAACAAAGTCCCCCTCCACCGTCTCCCAGTGTGGGGGCACTGGCTGCCCCAGGGGGGGGAGGAGAGTGTCCTCGGGCAGCCCTGAGGGGGTCCCGTACCCAGCGTCATCCCCGGGCTCTTGGGATTTGCCCGCGGGCCGGGGCTGAGGCTCCCTCCCCGCTCCCTCCTCCTCCTCCTCCTCTTCTCCCGGCAGCGAGGGCCCCTCGAAGGAGAAGTTCTCACACGCCAGGAAGGGGGAGGGTGAGTCGGGCGCCCTGCTCCACAGACCCGTCTCAGAGATGGCCCGGCCCAGGGGGCGGTGAGGGGCGGCTGGGGGGGCTTCGGCAGAGGTGGTGACGCTGCGGCACAGCAGGCGCTTGGCACGGAAGGCGGCAGGCAGGTAGGAGAGACGCCCTCGGTAACGGCGCAGAGACGCCAGGCACATCAGCGTGCCCACGGAGAAGCGGGCAGCACCCACACTGCGATATTTCTCACTCTCTATGTCCACATCTGCCACAAAGCCCCAGGCCACGCTCAGGAAGGAGAAGTGACGTTGACCCGAGACCGTGGTGACCGACACCAAATCCATCGGCGACGTCAAACCTCGACACAGCAACAGAGTACAGTTGACCAGTAACTCCTCACCCATCGCCATCCCGTACCTACAGGGAGAGGGGGAGGGAGACGGGGGGTGGGGGGGGGAAGAGAGAGAGAGAGAGAGAGATAGACAGAGGTCAGGAGTATGATGGAATACTCTCCACTTGCCTGGATGAGTGCGGCTCCCAACAACACTCGAGAAGCTCGACACCATCCAGGACAAAGCAGCCCCCGCTCGATCGACACACTAACCCCCACCTTCAACATTCACTCCCTCCACCACCGACACACAGAGACAGCCGTGTGTACCATCTACAAGATGCACTGCAGCGACTCACCAAGGCTCCTTCCACAGCACCTTCCAAACCCACCACCTCTACCACCTAGAAGGACAAGGGCAGCAGACACATGGGGAACACCACCATCTGCAAGCTCCCCCTCCGAGCCCCACACACACCATCCTGACTTGGAAATATATCGGCCGTTCCTTCACTGTCTCTGGGTCAAAATCCTGGAACTCCCTCCTTAACAGCACTGTGGGTGTATCTACACCACACGGACTGACTGATCCTCCAGCGCACCCAAGAAATGGGGGAGGAGCGTGCGGGTTAGTGTGCGGGGGGGGGGGGGGGGGGGGGGGGGGGGGGGGGGGGGGAGAGGAGGAGAGAAACGTGAGCACACGTGTACAGACTCAAGAACACAGGCCATTCAGCCCTTCAAGCCTGCCCTGCCGTTCCATCTCATCTATGCTGGCCGCTCCTCCCCACCCTCCTCCTGCTTCCCAGTTGATGATTCCCACATTCCCAGTACCTACCCTGCATTGTGATTAATGGCAGCAGCCACAGCATTCCCAGATCCTGCAGGGAGAATCCCCACTGGCATCTCAATCGCTTTCTCCCAATCCGGACGCTCCATCAACCCATTAATAATCTGGACAGAACAATAACAAACAAATTCAGAACATCATGCTGTACCTGTCCTGGGAGGGAGCTTTACTCTGTATCTAACCCCATGCTGTACGTGTCCTGGGAGGGAGCTTTACTCTGTATCTAACCCCGTGCTGTACCTGTCCTGGGAGGGAGCTTTACTCTGTATCTAACCCCGTGCTGTACCTGTCCTGGGAGGGAGCTTTACTCTGTATCAAACCCCGTGCTGTACCTGTCCTGGGAGGGAGCTTTACTCTGTATCAAACCCCGTGCTGTACCTGTCCTGGGAGGGAGCTTTACTCTGTATCAAACCCCGTGCTGTACCTGTCCTGGGAGTGTTTGATGGGGGGGACAGTGTAGAGGGAGCTTTACTCTGTATCTAACCCTGTGCTGTACCTGTCCTGGGAGTGTTTGATGGGGACAGTGTAGAGGGAGCTTTACTCTGTATCTAACCCCTGTGCTTGTACCTGTCCTGGATGTGTTGATGGGGGGACAGGTAGAGGGAGCTTTACTCTGTATTAAACCCGTGCTGTACCTGTCCTGGGAGTGTTTGATGGGGGACAGTGTAGAGGGAGCTTACTCTGTATCTAACCCCGTGCTGTACCTGTCCTGGGAGTGTTTGATGGGGGACAGTGTAGAGGGAGCTTTACTCTGTATCTAACCCCGTGCTGTACCTGTCCTGGGAGTGTTTGATGGGGGACAGTGTAGAGGGAGCTTTACTCTGTATCTAACCCCGTGCTGTACCTGTCCTGGGAGTGTTTGATGGGGGACAGTGTAGAGGGAGCTTTACTCTGTATCTAACCCCGTGCTGTACCTGTCCTGGGAGTGTTTGATGGGGGACAGTGTAGAGGGAGCTTTACTCTGTATCTAACCTCGTGCTGTACCTGTCCTGGGAGTGTTTGATGGGGGACAGTGTAGAGGGAGCTTTACTCTGTATCTAACCCCGTGCTGTACCTGTCCTGGGAGTGTTTGATGGGGGACAGTGTGAGGGAGCTTTACTCTGTATCTAACCCCGTGCTGTACCTGTCCTGGGAGTGTTTGATGGGGGACGTGTAGAGGGGCTTTACTCTGTATCTAACACCTGCTGTACCTGTCCTGGGAGAGTGTTTGATGGGGGACAGTGTAGAGGGAGCTTTACTCTGTATCTAACCCGTGCCTGTACCTGTCCTGGGAGTGTTTGGTGGGGGGGAGTGTAGGAGGGAGCTTTACTCTGTATCTAACCCTGTGCTGTACCTGTCCTGGGAGTGTTTGATGGGGACAGTGTAGAGGGAGCTTTACTCTGTATCTAACCCTGTGCTGTACCTGTCCTGGGAGTGTTTGATGGGGACAGTGTCGAGGGTGATTTTGGACGTGTTTACCTCGTGCAGGAGTCCATCCCCAGAGACGATGACGATTCCATCCCACTCGCACAGTTCAATGTTCTGAATGAGTTCCCGTGCGTGATTCTGATATTCTTTGGGAGACAGGAAATGCTGGTGAAGACGGATTGAATGAATTCCATTCACATTGAGATAAACAGACATCCTCAAACATTAGAGGAAGAGGCCATCCAGCCCTTCCTTTTCTCTGCTAGTTCTGTGAATGAATGATACCCTCAATCCCTCCTCTCCCCCTCTCTCTCTCTGTAAATCTTTCCCCATCCAGTATTTCTCCAGTTGTCCCTTTGGAAAGTTCCTGTTGAATCTGCTTCCAGCTTCCTTTCACACAGCACCTTCCAGATCACAACAACTCGCTGCGTTCACAATAAACATTCCCTCATCCACCCCCTCCCACCCTCACCGCCTCTGGTTCTTTTCCCAATCGCCTTTAATCTGGGTCCCCCTCTGGTCCCTGACCATCCTGTCACTGGGAACAGTTTCTCCTTATCGACCCCCGTCACAAACCCCCTTCCCCCATTTGGAACACCTCGATTCAATCTCCCCCAAACCATCTCTGCTCAAAGGAGAACGACCCCCTCCCCCCACCTCCATCATCCCCATCTGTCTTGGTGGGAACTGAAATCCCTCACGTAATGGGAAGTGGGGTAAAGGGTGGGACGGTTTACACTCAGTTCTTTATGATGGAGTGGGTTTCTCCTCGAGATGGAGGAGGCAGAGAGGTGGGGGTGACCTCATCGAAGCAAAGTTATGAGGCAGCTTGAGAGGCGTCGGAAAAATGGGATCGAGGGAAGCGGCAAACTCCTTGGCCGTCTTGTTTGGGGCCGGGATTGAAGATAGGAAAAAGACACAAAACAATTAGATATTATTCTGCTGGAGGAGTTTAAGAACTCACTTCCAGAAATGATAAGAACTCATGTTGAGGAACAGAAAGTTAAAACAGCAAGAAGAGCTGCAGAGATGGCAGATGAATGTACATTGGTGCATCAATGGAGATCTAGCTTCCGTCAATCACTTCATCCATCAGGGATAAAAAGTGGGAGAGAGGCGGGTCCTTCAATGTAGTTCACACCAGGAACAGTTAATCACGCATGAAAAACAAAAGCTAACAGAGTGTAAAAGAGGTGAGAAACCTCAGCATTTTCACTGTGATAAGATGGGACGTACAAAGTGCTTACGTAAGAAAAGCACTGGGAAAGAGACTGAAACAATGGGATTAGTTAGAAGAGTGAAGGAAATGATGTGAGGAGTGGAGGGGTTTGAAGGAGAGTTGCACAGCCTAGGCACAGACTGGATGGTAAGATAGCGCCTGATCTATATAAAACTTTCACCTGTGTGGGTAAGGTTTACTCAGGTAGTCACAATGTGGAGATGCCGGTGTTGGACTGGGGTAAACACAGTAAGAAGTCTGACAACACCAGGTTAAAGTCCAACCAAATTGTTTGATAGTAAACTTGCAAGCTTTTGGGATTTTCCTCTTTGTCAGGTAGAATGAGGTGTTCTGTCTCAGATAGAACATATAACAGCACACACAGTTTATCGATTAGAATGTGAATCTTTGTACCTAACCTGCTATTCAAGTCTTAAAGATGCTGGTAAACTGAGAAAGATGGGGGAGTTGAGGTTGGGGGAACGTGCTGTCTGATGAGAGGGTAAAGGGTAAATACCTCGGCAGGTTGAGGATCAGGTTTTCCGCTCTGAAAGATTGCTGCAGCTACAACAGAAAGATGAGGCAATAAAGGATTTATATCATAAAACTCATATGGAAAACGCTATTACCTAAGGATAAAATCTTGAGGAATTGAGACTTTGGCAGATTTGTGTAGATAAGAAATGGGTGTGAATTGACCAGAATGTGTTGCCAATAGAATACAGACAGGAAATACTGCAGGTCTCACACACGGATTATCTGTAAGAGTCATCGAGAAACATTCAGGCTCAGATATAGAAGCATTTTTATTGGCCTGAATTATATAGAGATAGGATTGAACTTTGCTGTATCTGTAATGTCAGAGGGTCGGAAAGGCATCTTTGATACCAATTCCCACATTTGAAGAACATTTTACACGGGTTATAATTGTGTAAAACCCTAAAACCAAAGATGGAAGCAGTATTTGCGAACAGTAATCAATGTGTTTACCGGGTTTCCAGAGGCAATTTCATTACGGAAAATCAAGGCACAAAAGGTCTTGGAGGAGTTGCTTTCTTTACCTGTTATAAAATCATTAGACACAGCAGCAGAACGAGGCCACTCGGCCCATTGAGTCTGCTCCGCCATTCAATCACGGCTGATATTTTTCTCATCCCCATTCTCCTGCCTTTTCCCCATAACCCTGATCCCCTTATTAATCAGGAACCTATCTATCTCTGTCTTAAAGACACTCAATGACTCGGCCTCCTCTGCGGCAAAGAGTTCCACACATTCCCCACTCTCTCTGGCTGAAGAAATTCTTCCTCATCTCTGTTTTAAAGGATCGTCCCTTTAGCCTGAGGTTGTGCCCTCTCTGGTTCAAGTTTTTCCCACTAGTGGAAACATCCTCTCCCCGTCCACTCTATCCAGGGCCTCGCAGTATCCTGTAAGTTTCAATAAAACACCCCCCCACCTCATCCTTCTAAACTCCAGTGAATACAGACCCAGAATCACCAACCCGTTCCTCATACGACAAATTCTTTATTCCAGAGAGCAATCTCCTCCTCTGGACTCTTTCCGAGGCTGGCACATCCCTCCTTAGATAGGGGGCCCAAAACTGCTCCTGACATTCCAAATGAGGTCTGACCGGAGCCTTATCGAGCCTCAGAAATCCATTCCTGCTCCTGTATTCCAGCCCTCTCGATATGAATACTAACATTGAATTTGCTTCCTAACTTCTGAATGAACCTGCACGTTAACCTGAAGAGAATCTTGAACAAGGATTCCCGAGTTCCTTTGTGTTTCTCATTTCCTCATTTAAGAAAATAATCTATGCCGCCATTTTTCTTTCCAATGTACATAATCTCACACTTTTCTACTTTATTCATCTGCTGCTTCTTTGCCTGCTCTCTGAACCTGTTCAAGTCCTCCTGCAGTCTCCCTATAATATCTTTGTATCATCTACAAACTTAGTAACTGTGCCTTCAGTTCCTTCCTCCTAATCGTTAATGTATATTGTGAAAGGTTGTGATCCCTGAGACATATCACTAGTCACCGGCTGCCATCCTGAGAAAGATCCCTTTATCCCCACACCCTGCCTTCTGCCAGTCACCCAATCCTCTATCCGTGCCAGGGTCTTACCCTTAACACCTCGGGCACTTATTGAACAATCTCCTCTGCAGCATCTTGTCAAAGGCCTTCTGGAAATCTAAATAAACCACATCCACTGGTTCTCCTTTATCTAATTTCCTTGTTACCTCCTCAAAGAACTCTAACAGATTTGTCAGATATGCCCTGCCCTTGACAGAGCTGTGTTGTCTCAGTCCTACTTTATCATGAACTTCCAAGCACTCTGCAATCTCATCTTTAATAAAGGATTGTTTAACAAAGAACAAAACAGCATGGGAAACAGGCCCTTCGGCCCAGCGAGCCCGCGCCGCCACCCTGATGTTCCCACCTCGACCCGTGATCCCTGTCTATATTTATAGATCTATGGATTAAAAACCAAATTTGAGACAATTTAGGGAGAATTTGTTTTGCCAATTAGCCTAAGCACATCTTTGGGATGTGGGAGGAAACCGGAGCTCCCGGAGAAAACCCACGCAAGCACGGGGAGAATGCGCAAACTCCCACAGACACAGGCCCAATCCATGTATCTGCACAGCACAGCGATAGTCACTGAGCTGTCGTGTTGCCCATCAAATGGTCCAGATCAAGTGTACACTAACGACGTGAAGCACTAGGATACTCTCGAAAAAAATCCAAGAGCAGCCCTCTCACGACCCATCGTGTTTATGCCCCTTGTTAGACAACAAGGTGGACCAAAGCACCTGTAGGATAAAAACAAGTACATCAATAATTGATTATCTGGGGAGATGCAGTCAGACCAAGGGCCCAGCCACATTTACTGCCAAATTATTTAAGGAGGGCATGAACAGTTTGGGACCATGAACACCGAGTGCGTGACCATCTCAGGGACCACGGATCTCAGGGAAGCATCCTATCGAGCATGTTGGGAGCTTATTCCTAGGGTTACACAACCGATTGGTTGTGTAATCCCAATTATTTGCTATTGGAAACGCTTCCAATGAATCAACTCATCTGAGTTGATATTCAGACATGAAGTGAGAGGATCTTTAAAACTAATGAAGGAAAAGTTGGAAGGCCAGAGATTTCGCAGCTGGGTTATGTGTGAGAGAAAGATTAAACAGAGTGGGTGAATTAGTTAGACAACATTTGATGGTGGACCAGCACTTAATGAAGCAAATAAGAAATCTAAAGTTCATAAGTTTGCCCATGGGGATAAAGTATTGGTGTGATTACCCTGGGTTTAGTGGTTCCTATCAGATTGAGAAGTTAAGGCAGGTGAATTATTTGGTAAATTGACAGATAGAGAAAAGAATCTCTAGGGTATGTTATGTGAACCTGCTGTAACAGTAATCTGTCAGGGAGTCTCACAACACCAGGTTAAATCAATAGCAGAAGCCACTAGCTTTTGCGAGTTGCTTTTGTTATCAAATAAACCTGTTGGACTTTAAGCTGGTGTTGTGAGACTTTTTACTGTGTTTATCCCAGTCCAACACCGGCATCTCCACGTCAGGGCAATGGAACCAGAGAAACCGATATTAGTTACTGCCACTCAGAGTTAGGAATCCAATCCAGGTGAATTAGATTTTGATGTGCCTCAGAATTAATAAAGTTTATTCATTAATCACGAGTAAGATTTACATTAACAATGAAGTTACTGTGAAATTCCTCAAGTTGCTGCAGCCTGGCACCTATTCAGGTCAATCCACCCTAACCAGCACACCTTTCAGAATGTGGGAGGAAACAGGAGCACCCAGAGGAAACCCACGCAGACACAGGGAGAATGTGCTGCCTCCACACAGGCAGTGACCCGAGCCGGGAATCGAACCCGGGTCCCTGGCGCTGTGAGGCAGCAGTGCTAACCACTATAAATAAACTGAATTACAAAGAAATCCTTCAGGAACGGAAAAGGGTAGTGAGCTAGCTGTCCCAGGACTCAATTGAAAGACTTGTTATAGTGCAGGGGAGCTGTGTAGAAATAGAATGGGGAGGACTTGAGTTTGACGTAGGGAATGCTGTTCTAATAAAACAACACCCCTGTTAATCCTCCCACAGCAGCAGGAAGGGGAAGCCATGCTACAAGAAGGCATTACAGAGCTGAGCCAAAGCGAGGGGAGTTCGCCGATCATCCTGGTTCAACAATTCTGCCTAGATTATCGGAAGGTCAATGCTGTAACTAACCTGACTCGTATCCAATTCCAAAGCGGGAGGATTGTGTGGGAAAAGTAGGAGAAGGCACCCACATCACAAAGTTGGACTTACTTTGTGGTTATTGGCGGTTACCTTTGTTGGAGACAGCTAAAAGAGTTTCTGCCTCTGTAAGCCCAAACAGGCCCGATGAAAACCACACCGGCTACTTTTCAAAGGCTTGTGAACAGAGTTGTTGCAGGATTGGCTAAATGCACTGTTTACAGAGATGACTTACTGATCTTTAGCCATTCATGGAAAGAATCACGTGTGGTATTTGACGGAGCTCTTCGAGAGATTGCAGACGGCAAAAACAAAATTTGCCAAGGCACAACTGACACTCTTTAGACAAAACATTGGATAAGAACGGACAACACCAAGAAAGGTGAAGACTAAGGTCATTGAGGAATTTCCAAGACCATCCTCAAAGGAGGAAGTGATACGATTTTAGAGTGAATTCTATAGGAAATTTGTACAAACTTTCATAGTGTAGTGACACCGTTGACAGACTTGTTAAAAAAGGACTTGAAATTTCAGTGGACAGAACGATGCCAGGAGAATTTAGAAGAAGTTTTCACCACCAAATTATGTGAAACCCTCGAAAGTTGTCATCACTGCCAGCGATGTTGGGGTGGAGCTGAGTTATTACAGGAGGATGATTCTGAATCTGAAAGGCCAGTTACCTTTCAAAAAATATCCAGGAGAGAAAATATTCCACAATTGAAAAGGAGCTACTGAGTTTAGTAATAGCCTTATAACGTTTTAATATTTATGTTACAAATAATGCATCAGAGACGATTGTGTACACCAATCGCAATCCTTTCACATTTCTGGAAAAACTCAGGGACAAGAATGCCAGACTATTTTCTTGGAATCTTATGTTAATTTACAATTGTGCACATTGCGAGTTATGGAAATGTAGACGCTTTATCCCAAATTCAAAAGAAAAAAAATGAAGTTGTCTGTTCATGATGGTGGTTTATTTTCTTTAAGGGGCTGGGAGGAAAGTGTGAAGTTATTGTGTAATAAAACAATTGTAAAAATGCTAAGAACAGTAAACATTACATGGTCTGTTTGAAGTAAAAGAGTAGTGTTCTCTCTGCACTGAAGGAACACGCAGTACACAGAGTGAAATATCGTGTCGTGAGGAATGTTGCCGAGGTAACAGAACGTGCTTTTAATTTTTAACCAATCAGTTTAAACTGGGCATTGGAATAGCAGCAGCCTATCAGATTCAAATTTGATGTTTTGATAAGCCGTAACCCAATCCTAACATGGGGATATAGAAGCCAGCTCCCAGCTCCAAGCTGGCAGACAGTCACTCGCTCTACCAGCAACTGTCACAGCTAGAGAGAGTGAGACACACAGCCAGCAACTATCTGCACATTTATGTCTTAAAAGAAATCCTCATCTCAATCATAAAGGTATCAAAGGAAGATAGCAAAACAGAAGATAAACTAGAAGAAAGATCTCGTATGACCGTTAGACACAGGAGCAGAACGAGGCCACTCAGCCCATCTGCCCTGCCATTTAATCACGACTGATAATTTTCTCATCCCCCATTCTCCTGCCTTTTCCCCCCTAACCCCGATCTCCTTATTAATCAGGAACCTATCAATCTCTCTCTTAAAGACACTCAATGATTTGGCCTCCTCTGCGGCAAAGAGTTCCACACATTCCCCACTCTCTCTGGCTGAAGGAATTCCTCCTCATCTCTGTTTTAAAGAATCGTCCCTTTAGCCTGAGGTTGTGCCCTCTCTGGTTCGAGTTTTTCCTACAGGTGGAAACATCCTCCCCACATCCACCCTATCCAGGGCCTCGCAGTATCCTGTAAGTTTCAATAAGATCCCCCCTCATCCTTCTACACTCCAGTGAGTACAGACCCAGAGTCCTCAAACACTCCTCATACAACAAGCTCTTCATTCCAGGGATCATTCTTGTGAATCTCCTCTGGACCCTTTCTGTGGCCGGCACATCCTTCCTTAGATACAGGGCCCAAAACTGTTCACAATCCTCCAGACGGGGTCTGACCAGAGCCTTTTACAGCCTCAGAAATCCATCCCTGCTCCTGTATTCCAGCCCTCTCGACATGAATACTAACATTGCATTTGCCTTCCTAACTGCCGACTGAACCTGCACGTTAACCTGCATATCCCAGAGAGTAACAAACCTGTTTGTAATTTACAGAGCAACTAGAATTTTTTTCTTTTTGTTACAAAGTGGGAATTAAATTGATTTAAACAGCATTCCATTGGAATCATGTTTTTTGTTTGTTAATAGTTGAGTTAACCTGTTCACTGTTAGATAAATCAATGTCACTTGCTGCTTTTACAGAGTGTGTGTCAGGGAGTTATTTTGATTTAAGTACTCAAAGTGCAGATATTCTCACACACTCTTGTCACTCACACACGCACATGCAAGCCTGCTACAGCTGTGTGTGTAAACCTGAGAAAGGATACGCTGGCACTGGAGGGGGTAGAGAGGAGATTCGCTCGGTTGATTCCAGAGTTGAGAGGGTTGGGGCTTATGAGGAGAGACTAAGTAGACTGGGGCTATACTGATTGGAATTCAGAAAAATGAGGGGAGATCTTATAGAAACACATGCGATTATGAAGGGAATAAATAAGATAGAAGTAGGAAGGTTGTTTCCACTGGTGGGTGAAACTAGAACTGGGAGGTATGGCCTCAAAATAAGGGGAAGCAGATTTAGGGCTGAGTTGAGGAGGAACTTCTTCACCCAAACGGTTATGAATCTGTGGAATTCCCCTGCCCGGTGAAGCTGTTGAAGCTTCCTCATTGAATGTTTTAAGGCAAGGACAGATAGATTTTTGAACAGTGAAGGAGTTGAGAGTTACGGTGAGCGGGTGGGGGAGTGGAGGCGAGTCCACGAAAAGATCAGCCATGATCTTATTGAATATCGGAGCAGGCTCGAGGGGCCCGATGGTCTATCCCTGCTCCTAGTTCTGATGTTCTTACACGTACAAGATTACAGCTGTGTGTAGTAGCAAGCATTGGGGTGGAAATTCACGAGGGCCTTTTATCCATGAGAATGCTGTTTTTTTTACTTAAAAACAAACAGCCAAGGTAGGAATTGCTCAATAAGACCAACCAGATTGCACTCTACCCCAGGGGACAGTTAGGATCAATCTGCTCTGTAATCTGACCCAAGTCCTGATATTGTCCCAAGGGGGAGTGCGTAAACCCCAGTGAAGCTGCTTTCCGCAGTCCGAGGGCTGTCTTACCTGTACAGATCAGGTTGTAGCTGATATTTGCCTCCAGGATCATGGGAAGAACGTGCTTTTCGCAGTAGCTCATAGCCAGGGAACGTCCACTGCGAGGGTTCACAAACAACAGGAGTCTGCGAGCTTTGGGAAGAAGGCTTGCGGTAATTGCTATACAGAGAGAGACAGAGACACACACACAATCTGTTAAAACCCACATTGACCAGTGACGGCTCCCTCATCTCCCTCACTACCCTCACCCACAGCGAGGGAGAGCCTCCCGTCTCCCTCACTACCCTCACCCACAGCGAGGGAGAGCCTCCCGTCTCCCTCACTACCCTCACCCACAGCGAGGGAGAGCCTCCCGTCTCCCTCACTACCCTCACCCACAGCGAGGGAGAGCCTCCCGTCTCCCTCACTACCCTCACCCACAGCGAGGGAGAGCCTCCCGTCTCCCTCACTACCCTCACCCACAGCGAGGGAGAGCCTCCCGTCTCCCTCACTACCCTCACCCACAGCGAGGGAGAGCCTCCGTCTCCCTCACTACCCTCACCCACAGCGAGGGAGAGCCTCCCGTCTCCCTCACTACCCTCACCCACAGCGAGGGAGAGCCTCCCGTCTCCCTCACTACCCTCACCCACAGCGAGTGAGAGCCTCCCGTCTCCCTCACTACCCTCACCCACAGCGAGGGAGAGCCTCCCGTCTCCCTCGCTCCCAAGTAGCTCTGTCTCCCTCACCTGCAGCGCCCGGGTAGCTCTCGTCTCCCTCGCCAGGTAGCTGAATGCCGAGCAGAAGGCACTTGATTGCGGTGGCCCACCTCTCTGCCACGGCCTGGTTCTCGTGCCGGCTGGGTGCGCTGTCCACTCGGAAGGTCTTGACCAGCCTCTGTCGGCCCCGGCCGCTGCCCATCACCTTGCGTTTCCGGGGCGGGTAGCAGTACACAGCAAAGTGGGCCGCCATCTCCTCCGCCTCCTCCTCCGGCACCCCCTCTCCACCCCCCACCTCCCTCGGCCGCCCTCCCCCGGTTACCCGGGCAAGCGGCCGGCACTCCAGCACGTGGCGCAGCGGCAGCACCAGCCGCCGGTCATCCTCCGGCCGGGGACTCAGCCGCTGGACGTGCAGCTCGCCCCGGGTCAGCGTCAGGGCGTAGCGGGCTCCCCGGGCACCCGCTGCCCCAAACTCCCCATGCAGGACCACCTCCGAGGGGGCCTCCATCGGGCAGCGGGGCCCGGGGCTCAACCCCAGTTAGCGTCCCCGCTCCCCTCTGACCCTGGAGGGGAGGGTCAAAGGTCACAGTGGGCAGTCAGCCAACACCTCAGGCTCTGGGGGTGGCACGAGGGGGGTACTTTAAGTGGCAAAGTCACCCTCAGTACAGGCCTACAGCTCGCAGGGGGTGAATGTGGCCGGAGAGAGGCTGTAGGAGCTGCCCTCAGTGCTGACCAGGCCAAGAGGCAATCTCCATGGGACACTATCCACCTCCCAAAGGCGGAAGTGGCAGCCGGCTCCTGATTGACAGCCACCGCGGCCAATCAGCGCCTCCCGCCTCTCACCGCCGAACCAATCAGAAGGCCGGGGGCGGGCCCGGCCTGAAAACTTCCTCCAAACCGTTAACTTTTCTCATTTCCACACCGATATCACCTTCCGCACCCCCTCCTAATCAAAAATCAGCCCAGGCTTCGATTTTTTAGTGGCCCCGGAGTGGTTTTGGCGGAAGAGGAGGGCACCGTTGCCATAGGGGCAGCGGAGGGCGGGCCAAGGGAGGCCATCTTTGAGACGGGCCGTGTGATTATTTGGGGAAGCCAAAGCCTGCCGCCGCCATCTCTGTGATGGGCAAGTGCCGGAAGGAAGGTCCTCCGCCATCTTTGTGATGGAAATCTGCCGGAAGGAGGGTCACATGCCTCCGACATCTTTGTTGGTGGCATGAGGCTAGCATCTCCCCGGTCGCCGCCATCTTTGGACGATTCTCCCCGTCGAGCCACGCTGGATCGCCACCATGATTGTTGGGGGCAGCAGGTCCCCGCAATCCTCCCTGACTCTGCGCCATCTTTGTTGGGCGCAGATCCATCCTCGAGCCACGTTGGTTGATTCCATCTTTGTTGGGGCTGATCCTTTCGTCACACCGCCTTTATCCCGCCATCTTTGTTTGGGGCAAGCCTTCCTTCAAGATGGGCGATTGCCGCCATATTTGTTGGGGGCATTCCATGTGGTCTCCTATTGGACGTAGAGATAAATGTGGATGTGTTGTGGGTGGAGGGAGTGAAATTGGACAAAACGTCGTGTATTTCTTGTTTTAATGGGGATAAAGTCGTTTATTCTTTCAACATCCAATATATTGCCCCCATTTTATTTGTCTCCATTGGTAACTGAGGCCATTCAGCCCCTCTAATCCATTGCACAGGGACAATAAAAGGCCATTCGGCTACTGAAACCACTTGCATGAGGATAGGAGGTGGCCATTCGCCAGGCTGTTACACAGGAACGGAAGCAAGGTCAATTCTGGTCACCACATTACAGGAAGAACGTGGAGGCTTTGGAGAGGGGGCAGAAGAGGTTTACCAGGATACTGCCTGGATTCGAGGGTATGAGTTTTAATGAAGGGCTGGACAAGATGGAGTTGTTTCATCTGGAGCACCTTAGGTTGAGGGAAGACCTGATAGAAATCTATAAAATCATGAGAAGCATCGTTGATAAAATCCTTTCCCCCAGGACTGAAATGTCTAATATTGGGGGATATGTATTTACCGTGAGAAGGGGAAAGTTCATGGGAGATGTGAAGGGTAAATTTTTTTTTTACATAGAGAGTGCTAGATATCTGGATCACGCTGCCAGGGTGATGGTGGAGGCAGATAAGATAGGGGTGTTTAAAGGGCTTTTAGATAAGTACATGAATATGTAGAAATGGAAGGATAGAGAGCAAGGGCAGGCAGAAAGAATTAGTTTAATTTGGTGTCATGTTTAGCATAACATTGTGGACCGTAGGGCCTGTTGTATATTCTATGAAGAGGACTCATACTACACATCTGAAAGGTCAATTTTCTTCCTCTCCCCACTAATGCTGCATGACCCACTGAGATTTTCCAAAGCTTTCTCTTCTACTTTCTGATGCCATCATTCAGAGTATATTGCTTTTATCATACTTTTGTATCATAGAATCCCTACAGTGCAGAAGCAGCTACAAGTCTCACAACTTTTACAGATGCAATATAGAAAACATTCTTTCTGATTGTATCACAGCTTGGTATGGGCTCCTGGTCTGCTGAAGACTGCAAGGAACTACAAAAGGTCATGAATGCAGCCCAATCCATCATGCAAACCACCCTCCCATTCATTGACTCCATCTACACTTCCGGCTGCTTTGGAAAAGCAGCCAGCATAATCAAGGACACCACACACTCTGGACGTTCTCTCCTCCGCCGTCTTCTGTCAGACTTTTGAACTTGATTTTTCTCTCCATCCTAACTATGACTGTAACCACTACATTCTGCATCCTCTCCTTTCCTTCTCTATGAACGGTATGCCTTGTCTGTATAGCACTCAAGAAACAATACTTCTCACTGTAGGCTAATACATGTGACAATAATAAATCAAATTATTGGATTGAAGTCAACAGCAAGGTTGGAAATTTGGGGCTGTAGTGTGCAGCCTGTGCCTCTGGGGGTTGCTCAGACAGGAGCTGAGAGTTGAGGGAGCTCCAGTCACCTCTTGTTCACCTCGCACCCTCCTTGGCAGTGAGCCGGCCGATTCTCGCGAGATTTCCGTCGGAATACCCAGAAGGCGGCGCGGCGTGGCCTCCTCTTCTCCGTCAGTGACGCCAAGATGGTAGGTTGTAACGGGGCAGGTGGGCAATCCGGTAACATCCGCCCCTAGGAGCCTCGGATCGCCCCGGGAACGCCGGCATCGGGTCGAGGGCCGCCCGGGCGAGGCGGATGGCTGCATATTTTGGCTGGCGCGGGTTTGTGGCCCTTTTCGAGCCGATGACTAACTTCTCGCCATCTTTCCTCTTCTCCCCGATCGTCCCCTCCCTCCTGGATCGCAATCCGCCGCCATCGGCGCCCAGGGAATCGACATCCGCCACAACAAGGACCGCAAAGTGCGCAGGAAGGAGCCGAAGAGCTATGACATCTATTTGCGGCTGCTGGTTAAGGTGAGGAAGGTGTATTTTGTGGCGATGAAGTCCTGCCCCCCCCCCCCCCCCTTCCCTCCCACCTCCATCTTACCCGCGGCCGGCTGCCTCCTCAGGGCTTCCGCGGGGTCCTAACGCCCGCCCTGGATAGTAGCCAGTGACAGCCCTGGGGGGTGGGGGGAGAGTTGGGAAAGTGGGTGTTGTGTCACCTTCTCCCTGTGTGAACGGGAAGGGGATGTGCTGACACCTCCCCCTTCCCCGGGGCTAATTGACCGGAGGGAGAAAGGAGCAGAATCTGGCCGTTCGGCCCATTGCTGACCATGGCTGCTGGCTCAGTGACGGAGCGGTGGCGGACAGAGTCGGGGAGGTGACCGCCACTGGTCACTGGACAGAGGGACAGCCAGTTTCATCCCCCCTCAGGGTACCAGAACGCTGCAATCCTGTTTGACAGTCCTCTTTCCCCCTCCCCCCCCCGAGGCATGCTGGGCACCAGTGGAGCTGGGGAGTGTGGGTGGGGTGTCCCTGGGGGCAGCTGGACAGGTGAATATGGCACACTCAGATCTTTGCCTTAATTAACCGAGGATGTTTAGGAGTTATAGAATCTCTACAAACGTACAAGGGGGCCATTTGGCCCATCGCATCTGCACTGACTGCAATCCCAGTAAGAGTCTGGCAACACCAATTTTAAATCCAACCGATTTATTTGATAGTAAATCTGCTAGCTTTCAGCGTTTGCGCCTTCGTCACGCGAATGAAGTGTTCTGGTCTTCAAAAGCACACATATCAGCACAGACAGTTTACAGATTTGCATTCTAATTTACGAATTTGCATTCTAATCAGCAATCTGTAAACAGTCTGTGCTGATACGTGTGCTTTCGGAGACCAGAACACCTCATTTGCCTGACAAAGGCACAAACGCCGAAAGCTAGCACGTTTAGTATCAAATAAATCGGTTGGATTTAAAAGTGGTGTTGCCAGATCTCTTACTGAGTTTACCCCAGTCCAACACTGACATTTCTACATCATGACTGCAATCCCACCCAGACCTTACCCTGTATATTTACCCTAACTAGTCCCCTGACACTCAGGACCATGGTAAGATGGAGCTGGTGAGGCCACAGCTGGATTACTGTCTGCAGTTCTGGTGGCCACGTTATAGGAAGGATGTGATTGTTCTGGAGTGAATGCAGAGGAAACCCTACAGAGTTTATGTGAACCCATTCAGCCCCTCGAGTCTGCACTGACAACAATCCCTGTAACCCCACATATTTACCCCATTAATCCATTTAACCTATGCATCCTGTGACACTTAGGGGCAATTTACCATGGCCAGTCCACACATCCTGCACATCTTTGAACTGTGGAAGGAAACCGGAGCAGCTGGAGGAAACCTGTGCAAACACAGGGAGAATGTGCAAACTCCACAAAGACAGTGACCCAAACTGGGAATCGAACCCTGGTACTGTGAGAGAGCAGTGCCAACCACTGTGCCACCAGGCATGTATGTACTCTAGGATTTGAGTGCCATAATCCCGACCCACACTCTTTTCCCCATCTCCTCCCATAGTATATACATCCATGTACATATATCTACCAGGGTTTCCTTCCACCACCACGTCCTCACCTATCACTCGGATACACTTGGTGGGCCTTCTTGCTGGGGGTCTCTCTATGGACGGGTTTCCCCAATTACCTCGGGGATCTGGGATGGAGAGTGCTGTAAGCAGCAGTACCACAACCGTAGATTTTTCTGGTTCCTGGGTTCCCCAGACTGTCCTTTCTGTGTCCTCGTGGAGTCTGTGGACTATGTTTACGTTTTGTATCTTAGATTGTACTCCTTTTTTGTTTACCTGAAATATCCTTTACTCGTGTTTTATTTGCCCTTCAGTCCCATGCTCCTAATCTATGGACATCTAGTGCGGAGAAGGGGGGGGGGTCAGGATGACAACCTCCTCGTGAACCAGGGCCTGGTGAAACTCGCCGTTAACAGGTCCAGGCAGCGGGCGACTGAGGGCGCAGTCCGTCCTGACTGTTTGCCCCTCTATCGCAGCTACATTCACAGCCAGGTGTCCCTGGAGAGGGAGCATGGATGTCCGCGGGCGCAGTTGGGCACCACAGGAGCTGGGGTGCATTATAGACCCTGACAATCACTTTTTGATTTAATATTTTTAAGTTTCCTTTGTGCTTAGACTCCGGTTTGGGCTGTTCCTCTTCCTGTTGGGGAGCTTCCCTTTTCAATTTGTCCCTAAGTTAATTTGCGTTAGTTTATTTGTTTGTATACAAAAGAGATACCAGGGTTTTGAGCTTCATAATCCAGACAAAGTTGTCTGAATATGTTTTACATGGTTGTTTTCACAATTGTGGGATTGCCCTGTGCAAGCACAGTCTGCTGTTGAGCTGTGTATTTGTGTGGTGGGGGGGGTGTTCGGGTTGGGATGTTTTCCTGAGGGATTTACAATATTTTCTCTCTCCCTGCCCTCACAGTTGTACAGGTTCCTGGCCAGGCGATCAAATGCTCCCTTCAATAAAGTCGTCCTGAGGCGTCTGTTTATGAGTCGCACCAACCGTCCTCCTCTGTCCCTGGCCCGCCTGGTGAGTCTCAAAACTAATTGCCCCTTGCAGAGATAGTGAGTGAACCTCATCTCGAACACAGTACTGTTAGGGAGGGTGTTCTGGGATTGTTAATGGACATCAGTTAGTCCATGTGATGTAGGTACACCCACAGTGCTGTTAGGGAGGGAGTTCCAGGATTTTGACCCCAGTGACAGTGAAGGAACGGCCGATATATTTCCAGGTCAGGACGGTGTGTGGGGTTCGGAGAGGGAGCTTGCAGATGGTGGTGTTCCCCATGTGTCTGCTGCCCTTGTCCTTCTAGGTGGTAGAGGTGGTGGGTTTGGAAGGTGCTGTGGAAGGAGCCTTGGTGAGTCGCTGCAGTGCATCTTGTAGATGGTACACACGGCTGCCTCTGTGTGTCGGTGGTGGAGAGAGTGAATGTTGAAGGTGGGGGTTAGTGTGTCGATCGAGCGGGGGCTGCTTTATCCTGGATGGTGTCGAACTTCTTAAGGACTCTTAGACTTGAGAATTCCATAACCCAGGCTGGCCACCACCACATTCCCCCCCTCCCCCCGCTGTAGTGCTGCACTGTCGGGGATAGATGTATATACTCTAGGATTTGAGCTCCATAATCCAGGCTGACACTCCCCGGTGCCACTTTCCCCCCGTTGGAAAAGCAAATTGCGTGGAAGGTGTGGAAAGTCTGCAGAGAGATCTGTTTAGGTTGAGTGAGTGGGCGAGGACCTGGCAGATGGAGTATAATGTTAGCAAATGTGAGGTTATCCACTTTGGTAGGAATAACGGTAGGAGGGATTACTATTTCAATGGCGAAAAGCTGCAGCATGCGATGGTGCAGAGGGACCTGGGGGTCCTTGTGCACAAATTGCAAAAAACCCAGTCTGTGGGTGCAGCAGGTGATCAAGAAGGCGAATGCAATGTTGGCCTTTATAGCCAGGGGGATAGAATATAAAAGCAGGGAGGTTCTGTTACAGCTGTATAGGGCACTGGTGAGGCCGCAGCTGGAGTACTGTGTGAGGCCTTGGAGGGGGTGTAGAGAAGGTTCGCAAGGCTGATACCGGAGATGAGGGTGTTGGATTATGAGGAGAGATTAAGTAGGCTAGGTTTGTAATCTTTGGAGTTTAGAAGGCTGAGAGGGGATCTTATAGAAACGTATAAGATAATGAAGGGGATGGATAGGGTAGAGGTTGAGAGACTCTTCCCGCTTAACAAAGATAGCAGGACTGGAGGGCACAGCCTCAAGATTAGGGAGGGGGCGGTTCAGATCGAAGTTGCAGAGGAGTTTCTTCACGCAAAGTGTGGTGAATCTTTGGAATTCTCTGCCTGATGAGGTGGTGGAGGCTTCCTCACTGAATATGTTCAAGTCAAGAGTGGATAGGTTTTTGATTGACGAGGGAATTAAGGGTTATGGGGAGAAAGCGGGAAAGTGGTACTGAACCACTACAGATCAGCCATGATCTTATTGAACGGCGGGGCAGGATCGTCGACTCCTGTTCCTATTTCTTATGTTCTTATGAGTGCTGTGCTGTCAGAGGTAGCTGTATAAACTCTGGGATTTCTGTGAGATTTTGCTGTGTATTTTGTGCTGTTGTGCTTCTCACAGGGTTCTGTAAGACATTGGTGAGGCTAAATTCAGAGTATTGTTACAGTTTTGGTCACCTAGTTACAGGAAGGATGTAAAGAAGGTTGAAAGAGTGCAGAGAAGGTTCACGAGAATGTTGCAGGGACTTGAGAAGCTGAGTTACAGAGAGAGATTGAATAGGTTAGGACTTTATTCCCAGGAGTGTAGAAGCATGAGGCGAGATTTGATAGAGGTGTATAAGATTATGATGGGTATCGATAGTGAATGCAAGCAGGCTTTTTCCACTGAGGCTCGAGGAGAAAAAAACCCAGAGGCTGTGGGCTAAGGGTGAAAGGAGAGAAGTTTAAAGGGAATATTAGAGAGGGGCGCTGCTTCACACAGAATGTGGTGAGAATGTAGAATGAGCTGCTGGATAAAGTGGTAAATGTGGGGTCTTTTCACATTTAAGAAAAACTTGGACGGGCTCATGGATGAGAGTGTGTGGAGGGATATGGTTCAAGAGGAGGTCAGGTGGGACTAGGCAGAAAATGGTTCACAGACAAGAAGGGCCAAAAGGCCTGTTTGAGCTGTAAATTTTCTATGGTTTTATCATGGTCACTGGCCCTCGATGGGCTTCAAGACAGTGTTGTCCACGCCAGTTATCTTTCCATTGTATCCCCCCATCCCCCTCCTCCTCCTGCTGAAGATACGCAAGATGAAGCAGCCTGGGCGTGAAGGGAAGACAGCTGTGGTCGTGGGAACCATAACAGACGATGTTCGCATCTGGGATGTCCCCAAGCTGAAGGTGAGTGTGCTCCGGAGGATGGGGAAAGATGCATAGATCCAATCCTGATCAGTGTGAGGTGATCCGCTTTGGAAGAAATAACAGAATAATGGATGGCAGGACACTGGGAAGCTCAGAGGGATCTTGGGATAATTATTGACAGATCCCTGAACGTGACAGAGCAGGTGATTAGGATAGTGAAGAAGGCACATGGGGCACTTGCTTTTACCAGTTGTAGTAGAGTATAAGAGCAAGGAGGGAATGTTGGAGCTGTACAGAGAGTTGGTGAGGCCACAGCTGGAATACTGTGTACAGTTCCACTCATCTCACTTTAGGAAGGAGGTGATTGTACTAGAGAGGGTACAGAGGAGATTCACCAGGATGGAGACTGGGATGGAGCATCTGAGCTGGAAGGAGACAGGCTGGGATTGTTTTCTCTGGGACAGAGAGGGGGGAGAGAGGCTGGGATTGTTTTCTCTGGGACAGAGAGGGGGGAGAGAGGCTGGGATTGTTTTCTCTGGGACAGAGAGGGGGGAGAGAGGCTGGGATTGTTTTCTCTGGGACAGAGAGGGCTGAGGGGGGAGAGAGGCTGGGATTGTTTTCTCTGGGACAGAGAGGACTGGGGGGGAGGGAGAGGCTGGGATTGTTTTCTCTGGGACAGAGAGGGCTGGGGGGGGCGAGAGGCTGGGATTGTTTTCTCTGGGACAGAGAGGTGGGGTGGGGGCGAGAGGCTGGGATTGTTTTCTGGACAGGAGGCTGGGGTGGGCGAGAGGCTGGGATTGTTCTTTGGGACAGAGAGGGGGGAGAGAGGCGGGATTGTTTTCTTTGGGACAGAGAGGGGGAGAGAGGCTGGGATTGTTTTCTCTGGGACAGAGAGGACTGAGGGGGGGGGGAGATCGGCTGGGATTGTTTTCTCTGGGACAGAGAGGGGGGAGATCGGCTGGGATTGTTTTCTCTGGGACAGAGAGGACTGAGGGGGGAGATATTGAGGCGTGTAAGATTATGAAGGGGATGGACTGGGTGAGCAGAGAGCAGCTGCTTCCCTGGGGTGAGGGGTCGGGCACGAGGGGGCAGAGTTTTAAGGTGAGGGACAGGAGATTCTGAGGGGATTTGAGAGAAACCTTTTCACTCAGAGGGTGATGGGAATCTGGAATGCGCTTCCTGGGAAGGTAGTGAAAGCTGGAAATCTCACAACCTTTAAAAAATATTTGGATAAACACTTGAAATATCAAAATATTGGAGAATATGGGACAAGTGAAGAAAATGGGATTAGCGTGATTTTAGTGGTAGTTATTGTTGGTACCGACTCGATGGGCTGAAGGGCCATATCTACGATGTATGATGCTGTGACTTATAGACCTTGCATTCCCGAAGCCTGTCTTTGCAGCTTCACCTTCTCCGCCAACTTTCTCTCCCCTCCCAGGTCTGTGCGCTCCGGGTCACTGATATCGCTCGTCACCGCATCCTGAAGGCTGGAGGACAGATCATGACCTTCGACCAGTTAGCCCTGGCCTCACCTAAAGGTCAGGGAACAGTGCTGCTCTCAGGTAAGAGCCTCTCACTGTCCCCATCAAACACTCCCAGCACGGGGTTAGATACAGAGTAAAGCTCCCTCTACACTGATACCCCCCCATCAAACACTCCCAGGACAGATACAGCGCGGGCTTAGATACAAAGTAAAGCTCCCTCTACACTGTCCCCATCAAACACTCCCAGGACAGGTACAGCACGGGGTTAGATACAGAGTAAAGCTCCCTCTACACTGTCCCCATCAAACACTCCCAGGACAGGTACAGCACGGGGTTAGATACAGAGTAAAGCTCCCTCTACACTGTCCCCATCAAACACTCCCAGGACAGGTACAGCACGGGGTTAGATACAGAGTAAAGCTCCTCTACACTGTCCCCATCAAACACTCCCAGGGTAGATACAGAGTAAAGCTCCCTCTACACTGTCCCCATCAAACACTCCCAGGACAGGTACAGCACAGGGTTAGATACAGAGTAAAGCTCCCTCTACACTGTCCCCATCAAACACTCCCAGGACAGGTACAGCACGGGGTTAGTTTCCATGTTGTAATTCTCTAAATCTCTGGTCTCTTTTGCAGGACCTCGTAAAGGTCGGCAGGTTTACAGACATTTTGGACCTGCTCCCGGAACGCCACATAGCCACACCAAGTAAGTATATAGCCCATTACTCTCACATTGCTCCTTTTCCTGCCCCCCTGCCAATTGTGGGCACGTTCTCAATCATGCTGTTCTCTGTCTCCCACAGACCGTATATCCGTTCAAAGGGTCGCAAGTTCGAACGTGCCAGGGGTCGGAGGGCCAGTCGAGCTTACAAGAATTGAGCAAGTTTTCCAAGTTCTGTTCCTGTATTAATAAATTGGAGTTTAAACTGTCTGCCTTCCTATACCTCAATGCCTCCCTGCTTTGTTGGGCGTTTGGTGTTTTATTTGGCAGCCCACAAAAACTGTGGTAGCAATGGGACCCAACACTAGCCTAGACAGTGATCAGGAGCAGGAACCCTGATGATCCTCCCCCCTCCTCCCTCCCCCTCTCTCTCTCTAACCCGCTGTTCATCCTATTTCTGCCTCTCGTGGTTTTACACACTTCAATAAAGTTACCTCTCAGTCTCCTATGTTCTGAGGAATAAAACCTCAGCCTGGCCAACTGTCCCTGGTAAATCTCTGCACTCTACCTAGTTTATCAATGTCTTTCCTATTACAGGGTGACCCAAACTAGAACATAGAACAATACAGCACAGAACAGGCCCTTCGGCCTTCGATGTTGTGCCGACCAAAATAAAAAGCAATGCCCCTCCTAACTAAACCATTCCCTTCTCATCCAGACTACACAACTTCAGACTACTCCAGACTACTTCCCTTCTCATCAAACTACACAATACTCCCAAGTGCAGCCTCATCAACAGCTTATACAGCTGTAACATAATGTCCCAAATCCTGTACTCAGTGCCCTGATTGATGAAGGCCAATGTGTGAAAGGCTTTCTTTACCACCCTGTCTAGCTGTGACGCTGCTTCCAATGAGCTATGAACTGACACTCCTAGATCCCTCTGTTCCTGAACTCTCCCCAGGTCCTACCATTCACTGTGTAAATCCTAACCTGGTTTAACTTTACAGTGTAACATCTCACATTGATCAACACTGAAATCCATTGGCCAATCCTTGGCCCACTTCCTTAACTATCAACATTGGTGTATAATTTTTGATAACCTTCACTTTGACCATACCTCCTAATTTAGTATCGTCCATAAACTTACTAACCACATCTCGTACATTCACACCCGTCATTGACTATCATACTCTGCTTCCTACCATCGAGCTAACTAAGCCTCCATGGATCCTGTGTGACCTAACCTTCTAGACTAATCTGCCACATGGGACCTTATCAAAAGGTCTTCCTAAAGTCTATTTTCACAACATCCACTGTCCTATCCTCGTCATTACCTCTTTGAAAAACTGTTAAAAGATTTGTCAGACATGACTTCCCACACAGTCATCCTGGCCATCCCCTAATCAGACCATGACTATCCAAATGGTAGACCTCAGAATCCCCTCTAGTAACTTACCCACTGCTGATATAGGAAATAGGAGCAGGAGTCGGCCATCCAGCCCCTCGAGTGTGCCCCACCATTCAATAAGATCATGGCTGATCTGAAGTGGATCAGTTCCATTTCTCCCCATAACCCTGAATTCCCTTGTCTATCAGAAATCTATCTACCCGTGACTTTAATACATTCAGCGAGGAAGCCTCCACTTCAACGGGCAGAGAATTCCAGAGATTCACCACCCTTGGAGTGAAGAAGTTTCTCCTTAACTCTAATCTAAACCACCTCCCCCTCCCCTTATTTTGAGGCTGTTCCCTCTAGTCCTGCTATCCTTTCTAAGCAGAAGAATCTCTCTACCTCTCCCCTATCCGTCCCCTTCATTATCTTAAATGTCTCTGTAAGATCCTCTCTCAGCTTTCTAAACTCCAACAAGTACAAACCTAGTCTACTCAATCTCTCCTAATAGGCTAACCCCCTTATCTCTGGTATCAGCCTGGTGAACCTTCTCTGTACCCCCTCCAAGGCCAATATATCCTTCTGCAAATGCGGCGACCAAAACTGCACACAGTACTCCAGCTGCGGCCTCACCAGTGCCCTGTACAGTTACAACAAGACCTCTTTGCTTTTATATTCTATCCCCCTCACTATAAAGGCCAACATTGCATTTGTGTTCTTGATCAACTGCAGACTGGGTTTTTGCAATTTCTGCACAAGGGCCTCCAGGTCCTTCTGCACCATCGCATGCTGCAACTTTTTGCCTTTTAAATAATAACCCCTTCTATTATTTCTACCAAAGTGGATAACCTCGCACTTGCTAACATTATTCTCTATTTGCCAGGTCCTATCCAGATCTCTGCAAACTTTCCACACCTTCCACGCATCTTTGTGTCATCAGCAAACCTCGTCACCCTGCACTCAGCCCCTTCCTCCAGATCATCTATATAAATGATAAATAATTGAGGCCCCAGCAGCAAACCCTGCGGCACTCCACTAGTCACCAGAATAGCACCCATTGATTCGAACTCTCTGTTTCCTATTAGACAATCAATCCTCTATCCACGCTAACACTTCATCCCCAGCTACGTGCAACCTTTTGTGAGGCACCTTATCAAACGCCTTTTGGAAATGTAAAAACATCACATCCACTGGTTCCCCTCTGTCTACCACACCAGTCACATCCTGATAGAAATCCAATAAATTTGTCAAACGTGATTTCCCCTTAATGAATCTGCTTGATCAAACCATTCGTATCCAGGTGCCTCACTATTTCTTCTTTGATGACAGATTCAAGCATTTTTCTGACTACAGAGGTTAAATTAACCAGCCTATAATTCCCTGCCTTCTGTCAGCTACCTTTTTTAAACTTTTCCAATCTTCCGGCAGCCTGGAATTTAGGGAATTAAAGGCTCAGCAGCCTATATTTCCCTACATTGTCTTTGCTATGGGTCATTCGCCACCCTCCAGAACTTTGCCAGTGAAAAGAGCAAATATCTCTGGAAGGATCTCTGCAATTTCTCTCCTAGCCTTCTACAAGGATGCACTTTCCCCCTCTCACTTTGAACTTGTGCCTCTTTATCACTACCGCCCCAAGGGAAAAGCCTCTGACTATCCACTCTGTCCATACCTTCCATTTTGTAAACCTCTATCAGGTCTCCCCTCAGCCTCTGTCTTTCCAGTGAAAACAACCCTAGTTTACCCAACCTCTCCTCATAACCAACACCCTTGAGACCAGACAGCATTCTGGTGAACCTTCTTTGCTGTCTCCCTCCCCCTCCCCCCCCCTCCCCTCCCCCCCCCCCCCCCCTCCCCTCCCCCCCTCCCCTCCCCCCCCTCCCCTCCCCCCCCCCCCGCGCGCCTTGTAACTGACCCTTCAACCAAGGCGAGCAGCTGATCCCAATCCATTCTGTCCGTGCCCCTCAATCTTGTAGCCTCCATCAGGTCACCCCTTAGTCTGCTCCAATGAAAACAACCCAATCCTGTCCAATCTCTCTTTATAATTTAAATGCTCCATCCCAGTGAGTCTCCTCTGCACCCCGTCCAGTACGATCACATCTTTCCGATAACGTGGTGATTAGAACCACACACGGTGCTCCAGCTGTGGCCTCACCACAGTTCTGTAAAACTCCGACATTTTGTCTCTGCTTTGTAACCTATTCCTCGATTAATGACTGTCTCATGTGCCTTTTTCACCACTAACACGCTCTTCCGCTTTCAGAGATCTGTGGATAGATTCACCAAGGTCCCTCTGTCCCACAGAACCTCCGAGTGTCCATTCATTCAGTACTTCCTTATCAAATTACTCCTTCCAAAGTGTATCATCCCACACTTCTCCGGGTTAAATTCCATCTGCTACTCATTTGACGTTCCATCTATATCTTCTTGTAAACTCACTGTTAACCAGCGGCTGATCTTTGTGTCATCCACAAACTTACTAATCCAACCCCCACATAGTCATCTATCTCATTTATATAAATGACAAATAATAGGAGACCCAGCGCAGATCCCGGTGGTGCACCACTGGACCCTGGCTCCCTGTCACTGAAGCTTCTACAATGGCACAGTGATTGGCACTGCTGCCTCACAGCGCGAGGGACTGCGTTCAATTCCTGGCTTGAGTTCTGCATGGAGTCAGCACATGTGTGGGTCTAAACCCCTATGTACAACTTAGAGGGATTCTGGCTCATCTCCCTTCTAATCCAGGGATCACTGGACAGTGACCAGGAGCAGGAACCCTGGCTGATTTCCCCTCTCTCTAACCTTCTCCTACAGCCACTGTGAATGGAAAATTATTTGAATAGAGAGTCTGGACACTTGTGGAGAAAATTGGAAATGACAGTTCTTTAATGATCCAGAAAATTCTGAAGACAAGTTTATTTTTGCCACTGGGAGTCTCTGGATGAGAAAGGCTCCCTCCATCCTCTGGGAGCCAACCCCCTCATTGTCTGTGTCCAACTCCTTCAGAAACACTCACACTCTCTAACAAACCTCCCCTCCACCCCCGCTGAGCGCAGACCGGTAAGAGGAGCGAGGAGAGATTCCTGGCTGTTTTAACCTCACCCTAACCCGCCCTCCCCCACCCGAAGCAAGTTAAGGAAATAAACCACATTCCTGCTGCGCCAGAACAGAGAAGGAAACTGTGCTGATTCGGGGCGGAGGGGGGAGCGTCCAGACCATCCACCCCCCGTCACCCCCCACTGGATTGCGAACGCAGGGCTGGCACTGCGACTCTGGAAGGCAGCGCAGCTCCAGAAAGGCAGCCCCCTCCCCCCTGGAGCTGTGTGTGCGAGAGGGTGGGGGGCTGGCAGATAGGAGGTATCGGGGAGAGGTGGATCTCCCATCTCTCCCCCAGGGTCGGGGGGGAGGGGGTTCCTCACCTCAGCCCCATGGGTTCGTGAAGGAGACAGGCCAGGTAGGAGCAGATAGTCCAGGCCCGGTCCACCTGTGACTCCATGGTGCGGGGGTAGATGGACTTCAGGAAGCGGAAGTTGAGGACTTTATCCACATGACTCCTGACACTTAACACCTGGCGGCTCAGCGCCTTCTGCTCTTCCGACAGCTCCACGCTCCCCGTGAAGAAGGTAGGCAGCTTCAGGCCAGCTAGACCTCGCTCCCGCTCCACTGGCTTCGCCTCGCCCCCGCCACCCTCCTCTTCACCCTCCTCCTCATCTTCCTCCTCCTCCTCATCCTCCTCTTCCCGCCCCTCTGCCACTGTCCCTCCTTCCCCCAGTGCTGCCCCCGAGGCGAAGGTCAGGTAGCCGCTGGGGGCCACCAGGGCGTAACCCCGCCTGACGTAGTGGTTACGGTATGGCTGGGTTCCTGCCGACCGCTCCCTCGCCTGGGCCTCAAAGAACAGGTCGGTGCAGTCCAGCAGGGTCAACGCCTCGCCCCCCCGGTGCTGGAGCCTCCTCTTGGGCTCGAAGGCCTGGACGTACTTGGGGCTACACGTTACCGGGATCTGCGGAGAGGAGAGCACACCGTCATGGCACAGCAAGAGGGGAGAAAGAAATCCGACTCAGTGACTGCTCAGCGCACCATCAGGGGGACGCCAGAGCTCTGCACAGAGTGCAGAGAAAGTATACAAATACAGAGGGATCTGGGTGTACAGATCCTTAAAGATGGCAGCGCAGGTGGAGAGGGTGATGAAGAAGGTATATGGCATGCTTGTCTTTGTAGGACGGGGTATAGAGTATAAAAGCTGGAGTCTGATGTTATAGCTGTATAGAACACTGGTTAGGCCACATCTGGAATACTGCATCCAGTTCTGGTCACCGCACTATCAGAAGGACGTGGAGGATTTAGAGAGAGTGCAGAGGAGGTTTACCAGGATGTTGCCTGGTATGGAGGGTCTTAGCTATGAGGAGAGATTGGGTAAACTGGGGTTCTTCTCCCTAGAAAGCTGGAGAATGAGTGGAGGCCTAATAGAGGTGTATAAAATTATGAAGGGTATAGATAGGGTGAACAGCAGGAAGCTTCTTCCCAGGTCGGAGATGATGATCACGAGAGGTCACAGGTTCAGGGTGAGAGGGCGAGGTTTAACTCCGATATCAGAGGGACTTTTTTTACACAGAGGATGGTGGGGCCTGGAACGCACTGCCAAGTAGGGTGGTGGAGGCGGACACGCTGGAATTACCTGGATAGACACATGAACAGCCTGGGAATGGAGGGATACAGACTGGGTAAGGGCAGGAGGTTATTTTTAGTCCAGTTGGGCATCGTGATGGGCACAGGGTTGGAGGGGCCGAAGGGCCTCTTTCTGTGCTATCCCTTTCTTTCGATTGGTGAGATGGAAAATCTGAGCGGAGGGTTGAGACTGTTTGACAGTTTAACGCCATGGTAACACAAATCAAAATGGAGCAAGGAGGACGGGGTGGAGGCAAATAAAGGCCATCGGGGGGGGGGGCGGTGTACGATAATCAAAATGGAGCAAGGAGGACGGGGTGGAGGCAAATAAAGGCCATCGGGGGGGGGGGCGGTGTACGATAATCAAAATGGAGCAAGAGAAGATACAAACAGACAAACCCCCTCCCAGCTCGGCATTGCCACCCGATGGTCAGTACCCGGAACTGCAGCGTGACTGTTTACATAGAAAAAGTGAATGGTGGGAGGGGGCTGTGGGTGCACGAGGCCGGGGGAGTTGGCATCGGTCGCTCACCTGCATCAGCCGGGCTTGGATGACTTCAGTCCAGTTGAGCCACACCCGGGAGACGGTGGTCTCGGAGATCTTGAAGCGGTAAGCCAGGTCCTGCAGCAGGAGGCCCAGACGCAGGCGACACATGACCAGGAGGAGCTGGTCAGCGTGGCTGAGTGTGCTGTGGGGTCCGGCGTCCAGCCGCCCACGAGCAATGTTACCGCGGATCTTCCCCGAGCACAGGTCAGGGTCCTGGGTGACAAAGTGGAGGAAGGATTCGAACTTGGTGTAGCTATCGAAACCGGTGTGGAAACGCACCCACTTGTTGCTGCCCTTCATGTTGTCGATGGAGAAAGCGGCCTCCTTGACCTTGCCCTCCTTCTCCTTCACCTGCTTGCTCAGGAAGAGCACCGTGCTCGACGTGGAGTCCAGCTGCTCCTGCACTTTACGCAGTTTCCGTTCCAGAGTCTCACGCTCACACCGCAGTGAGGCATTCTGCATCTGTAACTCACTGATCTTAGAACCCAGCTCCATAGACAGACTCCAACGCTCACTCTCATACCGCTCCTAGGGACAGGGAGGGCGAGAGAGCGGGGAAGGGGGGGGGGGGAGGGCGGGGGGGGGGGGGAGAGGGAGAGGGGTGGGGGGGAGAGGGGAGGGTGGGGGGGGAGAGGGGGGAGGGCGTGGGGGCCGGGGGGGAGAGGGAGAGGGGCGGGGGGAGAGGGAGAGGGGCGGGGGAGAGGGAGAGGGGCGGGGGGAGAGGGAGAGGAGCGGTGTGGGGGAGAGGGAGAGAGGGGGGTGGGGAAGAGGGTGCGGGTGGGGGAGAGGGAGAGGGGCGGGGTGGGGAGAGGGAGAGGGGCGGGGGGGAGAGGGAGGGGCAGGGGAGGGCGAGAGACAGTGGGGGGAGAGATGGGGAGGGAGAGAGGGGTAAGATGAGTGTTAACGTGCAATATCGTACAGACTGTGAACAATTCAATGATTTAGAATTTATAACCATAATGTGGGTGAAAAGGCAGACAGTTCCGTTTCTCCGTCTGCTGCTGATATAAAGATCAGTGGGTAGGTGAGTAACATTGACCCCACAGCACTGCCAGGCAGTGACCATCTCCAACAGGGGAGAATCGAACCATCTCCCCTTTTAACATTCAATGGCATTACCATCACTGAATCCCCCGCTATCAACATCCTGGGGGTTAACACTGACCGGAAACAGAACCGGACCCGGCCGTATAAACACCGCAGCTGAAGCAGGAGGAGGCCATTCAGCCCCTCGAGCCTGCTGCACCATTCATTCTGACCATCAGATTGAATATCCTGATCCCCCTCCTATCCCTCAATCCCTTTAGCCCCATGTGAAACAGCCCTCCGTCCCCAGCTCAGTCCCCAGTAAATATCCAGAGTCTGGAAAACAAGGCAGACAAACTTAGGGCCAAACTCTCTCCATAGTAGGGCTCTTAATAGTGTTGAGGAACAGAAGGATCTTGGTGTATGTGTCAATAGATCCCTGAAAGTAGGCAGTCAAGTGGATAAAGTTGTTAAGAAGGCATATGGAGTCTTAGCTTTTATTGGTAGGGGGATTGAATTTAGGAGCCGCAGCATCATGTTGCAACTGTACAAAACTCTAGTGCGGCCGCACTTGGAGTATTGTGTGCAGTTCTGGTCCCACATTATAAGAAAGATGTGGAGGCATTGGAGAGGGTACAGAGGAGGTTTACTAGGATGTTGCCTGGTATGGAGGGCAGGTCCTATGAAGAGAGGTTGAAGGATTTGAGGTTGTTTTCGTTAGAAAGGAGGCGGCTAAGAGGGGATCTTATTGAAGCATATAAGATGATTAGAGGTTTAGATAGGGTGGACAGTGATAGCCTTTTTCCTAGGATGGAGAAAGCTAGCACGAGGGGACACAGCTTTAAATTAAGGGGTATGAGTTATAGGACGGATATCAGAGGTAGGTTCTTTACTCAAAGAGTGATTAGGGAGTGGAATGCCCTGCCTGCAGCTGTTGTAGATGCGCCAAGTTTGGTGGCGTTTAAGAGGTTAATTGATAAGTATATGGAAGAGAAGGGAATGGTTTAGTTTGGAGGGGCATTGCTTTTTATTTTGGTCGGCACAACATCGAAGGCCGAAGAGCCTGTTCTGTGCTGTATTGTTCTATGTTCAATGTTCTATAGAGAGCTGAGGGTCTGCTGCGCGCTGTGTTTCACAGAGACGTGGATCGCTCCTGCTTCACCTGACTGTGCCCTACAACACAAGGGTTTCTCAATCCATCAAATGGACCTGACAGCAGCCTCAGGCAAGGATAGGGGGGGTGGGATCTGCTTCTTAATCAAGACCTTGTGGTGCCCAGACTTAGCAACACTGGCAACTTTCTACTCTCTGGACCTGGAACACCTGATGTTAAAATGCCACCTGATTATCTTCCACAGGAATTCATCTCCGTTATCCTGACAGCAGTTTATATCCCACCCATGTGGATGTGAAAATTATGCTGGACAAAACATCCACCATTACAAATATCCTCGAGATGAAACATCCCGAGGCCTTGCTCCTCGTGGCCAGGAAATTCAATCAGGCCAAGCTCAACACGTCTCCTGTTCCCCCAGAGGCCCAAACATCCTAGCCCACTGCTACACAAATATCAAACGTCCGTCCCACTCTCTCGCACGCCCACACTTTGGTAAATCAAACCACGAGGCTGTGATCCTGCTCCCGGCTCACAGCAAAAACTGAAGTGGGAGAATCCAACAAAGAGAGCTGAGCAGTGTTGGTCTGAGGAATTGGATCATCTCTTACAGGGCTGCTTGGAGTTAGTGGACTGGTCAGTGTTTAAAAACTCTGTGATCAGCCTGAGTGAGTACACCATTACAGTAACTGACTTTGTTAGTAAGCGTGCAGAAGACTGTGTGCCAAAGAAGCAAATCCGTGTGTTCCCCAATCACGGATGAACAGGAATATCCATTGCTTGTTGAAGTTGTATTCAAGTCAGGTGACACTGACCTATCCAAGAAAGCCAGATATGATCAAGGAGATCCATCAAAACACAGTACTGGACCAAGCTCGAGTCCCAGGCTCACCATACTGACCCCTGCCAAATATGGCAAGGTCTGCAAGACAGAACAGGCTACAAGATGAAGGTATGTAAAATCACCGGCTCTAACGCACCCCTTCCTGGTCAGCTCAGTGCATTCTATGCCCGTTTTGAACAAGAGGTGAGTGAAAGCACTCCCTCCACCCTGGATGAATCTGTATCTGGGGGTCACCATTGCAGATGTCAAAGCAGCTTTCTAGAAGGGACTGGCCCAGATGGAATACCCGGATACCCTCATTGTTCCATTGGAGCAGCACGGAGAGGCAGCGATTTGGGAGAGCGTGAAGTTTGAGTGTTAAGTAGTTTTTAACTTTTCTCTTTGTTTAAAATAGCGAGCGGGGGTAGTTTTTGCCGTTTTTATTTAAACTAACTGGAAACCGGAAGTCGTCACTAGGAGGCTGCCGGTAGTTGTAGTTTTCTCTGTCTCTATAAATTGGTCCAGAGAGGAAACCCGATACTCTACACAGGTAGAGTATCCCACCCTCCCCCCTCCTCTAACCTAATAATAAAAGTGTGTGGGAAGTTTTTTTTTCTCTCTCCTGGAAATTAAAGTATCAGGGATGGCAGTGCAGGCAGTACGTTGCACCTCCTGCGGTATGTACGAGGTGAGGGACACCAGTAGTGTTCCTGCTGATTATACCTGCAGGAAGTGTGCACATTTGCAGCTCCTTGAGGATCGTGTTAAGGAGCTGGAGCTGGAATTAGAGGAACTCAGGATAATTCGAGAGGTTGAGGAGGATATTGGCAGGAGTAACAAAGAGATTGTAACTCCTAAAAGTGATTATTGGGTAACTATTAGGAGGAGGGGGGAGCCCCCCTGGGGCTGTTCCCCTCCAAAATAAATTTTCTGTCTTGGAGGCTACAGTTGAGGAAGAATCAACTGGAGCTGACCAAAGGGAGCAGGTCTCTGGGGGTGAGCCTGCTGAGAATGCTCAGGTGGGTGGGGGGAATAAGAGATTAGGCCTAGTTATAGGAGACTCCATAGTTAGAGGGACAGATAGGAGGGTAAATAGTAATAAACGGGACTCAGGGCTGGTGTGTTGCCTCCCAGGGGCTGGGGTCCAGGATGTCACAGATCGGGTTTTTAAGATTCTTAAGGGTGAGGGGAGTCAGCCCCAAGTCATAGTTCATGTGGGGACACATGATGTAGGTAGGACAAGGGAAGGGGATATTAAACAGAAATTTATGGAGTTAGGGTGGAAGCTTAGGTCCATAACAGGCAGAGTGGTTATCTCTGGACTCTTGCCTGTGCCAAGAGATAGTTTAGAGATGAACAGAGAAAGGGATAGTTTGAACTCATGGCTGCGTGGATGGTGCAGGAGGGAGGGGTTCAGGTTCCTTAACAATTGGGTCTCATTCTGGGATAGGTGGGACCTCTTCAAGAGAGATGGTCTACACCTGAACCAGAGGGGGACTAATATCTTGGGGGGAAAATTTGCTAAGGCTATGATGGGGGCTTTAAACTGATTCGGGGGGGGGGTGGGATCCTAAGTAGTTGGGGTGCTGAGAGGGATGAGAGTAAGGGGGTTATAGAAGAGAGTTGTAAAACACAGCGGCGTACGGGTGGGGTGGGGCATGGTTTGAAATGCGTATACTTTAATGCAAGGAGTATTCGCAATAAGGGGGAGGAACTTGCAGCTTGGACCAGTACCTGGAACTTCGATGTTGTGGCCATTTCAGAGACTTGGGTAGAGCAGGGACAGGAATGGATGTTGCAGGTTCCGGGGTACAAATGCTTTAGTCGGAGTAGAGAAGGAGGTAGAAGGGGGGGAGGAGTGGCGTTATTGGTCAAAGACTGTATCACGGTGATAGAAAAGAAGTTTGATGAGGACTTGTCTGTTGAGGTAGTATGGGCTGAGATTAGAAACAGGAGAGGAGAGGTCACCCTGTTGGGAGTCTTTTACAGACCTCCTAATAGTTCTAGAGAGGTTGAGGAAAGGATTGCGAAGTCAATTCTGATTAGGAGTGAAAGTAGTAGGGTAATTGTGATGGGGGACTTTAACTTTGCTAATATTGATTGGAATAGCTATAGCTCTAGCTCGTTAGAGGGGTCAGTTTTCGTACAGAGTGTGCAGGAAGGTTTTTTGACTCAGTATGTAGATAGGCCAACTAGAGGTGAGGCTACATTGGATTTGGTGCTGGGCAATGAGCCAGACCAGGTGTTAGGCTTGGAAGTTAGTGAACATTTTGGTGATAGTGACCACAATTCGGTTACGTTCACCTTAGTGATGGACAGGGATAGGCATGAAGCTGGGGGCAGTAGTTATAGCTGGGGGAAGGGTAATTATGAGGCCATCAGGAGAGAATTAGGGTGCATAGATTGGACTAGGAAACTACAGGGACTGGGAACATCTGGAATGTGGTGCTTATTCAAGGAGCAGCTGCTGCGAGTCCTTGATAAGTATGTCCCTGTCAGGCAGGGAGGAAATGGTCGAGTAAGAGAGCCTTGGTGTACGAAAAAAGTTGATTTGCTGGTTAAGAAGAAAAAGGAGGCTTATGTCAGGATGAGGCTTGAAGGCTCAGTTAGTGCAATGGATAGCTATAGATTAGCCAGGAAGGAGGTAAAAAGTGAATTGAGGAGAGCTAAGAGGGGACACGAGAAGATGTTGGCTGATAGGATTAAGGAGAATCCTAAAGCTTTCTTTCGATATGTTAAGAATAGAAGATTGGTTAGGGCAAGATTAGGGCCAGTCATAGACAGCAGTGGGAAGTTGTGCGTGGAGCCTGAAGATATTGGTGAGGCACTGAATAAATATTTCTCTTCGGTATTCACGCAGAGTGCTGGAAATGTAGCTATGGAGAGCACTGAGGTACAGGGTTGCAAATTGGGAAGTATTGTAGTAGATAGGGAGGATGTGTTAGAAATTCTCGAGGGTTTGAAGTTGGATAAGTCCCCTGGGCCGGACGGGATTTACCCTAGGATTCTCTGGGAGGCAAGAGAGGAGATTGCAGAGCCTCTGGCTCTGATCTTCAGGTCCTCGTTGGTTACGGGTGTGGTTCCGGAGGACTGGAGGATAGCGAATGTGGTCCCATTGTTTAAGAAGGGGAAGAGAGACCTTCCAGGGAATTATAGGCCAGTGAGTCTTACTTCTGTTGTGGGCAAGGTATTGGAGAGAATTATTAGGGATAGGATTTATAGTTATTTAGAGAGAAATGAATTGATTGGGGATAGTCAGCATGGTTTCGTGAAGGGTAGGTCATGCCTTACTAACCTCATTGAGTTTTTTGAGAAAGTGACCAGAGAGGTGGATGGGGGTAAGGCGGTTGATGTAGTATATATGGACTTTAGTAAGGCGTTTGATAAGGTGGCCCATGGAAGACTTCTACAGAAAATGCAGATGTGTGGAATAGAGGGTGATTTAGCTAATTGGATTAGGAATTGGCTGGCAGATAGAAGACAGAGGGTGGTGGTTGATGGGAGATATTCATCGTGGAGTTCGGTGACAAGTGGTGTGCCTCAGGGGTCTGTTTTGGGGCCCCTGCTGTTTGTAATTTTTATAAATGATCTGGATGAGGGTATTGAGGGATGGATCAGTAAATTTGCAGATGACACTAAAGTCGGTGGAGTGGTAGATAGTGAAGAGGGGTGTTATAGTTTACAGAGTGACTTGGACAAGTTGCAGAGCTGGGCCGAGAGGTGGCAAATGGAGTTTAATGTGGAAAAGTGTGAGGTAATGCACTTTGGCAGGAACAATAAATGTGTAGAGTATAGGGCTAATGGTAGGGCTCTTAATAGTGTTGAGGAACAGAAGGATCTTGGTGTATGTGTCAATAGATCCCTGAAAGTAGGCAGTCAAGTGGATAAAGTTGTTAAGAAGGCATATGGAGTCTTAGCTTTTATTGGTAGGGGGATTGAATTTAGGAGCCGCAGCATCATGTTGCAACTGTACAAAACTCTAGTGCGGCCGCACTTGGAGTATTGTGTGCAGTTCTGGTCCCCACATTATAAGAAAGATGTGGAGGCATTGGAGAGGGTACAGAGGAGGTTTACCAGGATGTTGCCTGGTATGGAGGGCAGGTCCTATGAAGAGAGGTTGAAGGATTTGAGGTTGTTTTCGTTAGAAAGGAGGCGGCTAAGAGGGGATCTTATTGAAGCATATAAGATGATTAGAGGTTTAGATAGGGTGGACAGTGATAGCCTTTTTCCTAGGATGGAGAAAGCTAGCACGAGGGGACACAGCTTTAAATTAAGGGGTATGAGTTATAGGACGGATATCAGAGGTAGGTTCTTTACTCAAAGAGTGATTAGGGAGTGGAATGCCCTGCCTGCAGCTGTTGTAGATGCGCCAAGTTTGGTGGCGTTTAAGAGGTTAATTGATAAGTATATGGAAGAGAAGGGAATGATTTAGTTTGGAGGGGCATTGCTTTTTATATTGGTCGGCACAACATCGAAGGCCGAAGGGCCTGTTCTGTGCTGTATTGTTCTATGTTCTATGTTCTATAAGCATCAGATTCTGTCCAGATCAGCTAGTGGGGGGATTCACAGATATCTTCAACCTCTCTTTACAACAACCTGAGGTCCCTATCTGCTTCAAGAAGATGACCATCAACCTGATACCGAAGAAAAACCAGGCAGTGTGCCTTAGTGACTATCGGCCGGTGGCTCTTGATATCCATCATTATGAAGTGTTTGGAAAGATTAGTCATGGCACAAATCAATTCCAGCCTCCCGGACTGCCGGGATCCACTACAGTTTGCCTATCACCACAACAGGTCCACAGCAGACGCCATCTCCCCGGCCCTGCACTCAACCCTGGAACACCGAGATAACAAGGACACCTATATCAGACTCCTATTTATTGACTACAGCTCAGCCTTCAACACCATTATTCCCACAAAACTCATCTCCAAACTGTGGCTCCTCCCTCTGTGACTGGATCCTGAAATTCCTAACCCACAGACCACAATCAGTAAGGATAGGCAATAACACCTCCTCCACGATCATCCTCAACACCGGTGCCCTGCAAGCCTGTGTTTTCAGCCCCATCACTAAACTCCTTATACACCTGTGACTGTGCAGCCAAATTCCCTTCCAATTCGATTTTCAAATTTGCTGACAACACCATCGTAGTGGGTCAGATCTCAAACAATGATGAGAGCATACAGGAATGAGATAGAGAATCTGGTGAACTGGTGTAATGATAATAATCTCTCCCTCAATGTCAACAAAATGAAGGAGATTGTCATCGACTTCAGGAAGTGTAACAGAGAACATGCCCCTGTCTACGTCAACGGGGATGAAGTAGAAAGGGTCAAGAGCTTCAAGTTTTTAGGTGTCCAGATCACCAGCAACCTGTCCTGGTCCCCCCCATACTGACACTGCAGTTAAGGAAGGCCCACCAACACCTCTACTTTCTCAGAAGACTAAGGAAATTTGGCGTGTCAGCTATAACTCTCACCAACTTTTACAGATGTACCATAGAAAGCATTCTTTCTGGTTGTATCACAGCTTGGTCTGGGCTCCTGTTCTGCCCAAGACCGCAAGGAACTATAAAAGCGATGTAGCCCAATCCATCACACAAACCAGCCTCCCATCCATTGACTCTGTCTACACTTCCCGCTGCCTCGGCAAAGGAGGTAGCATAATTAAGGATCCCACACACCCCAGACATTCTCTCTTCCACCTTCTTCCATTGGGAAATAGATACAAAAGTCTGAGGTCACGTACCACCCGACTCAAGAACAGCTTCTTCCCTGCTGCTGTCAGTTTAAAGTAAAGTTTATGTATTAATCACAAGTAAAGCTCACATCAACACCACATTGAAGTTACTGTGAAAGTCTCCTCATTGCCACAGTCTGTGCAGTTATTTGGGTCAATGCACCCTAACCAGGACATTTTTCAGAATGTGGAAGAAAACTGGAGGAGACCCATGCAGACACAGGGAGAACATGCAAACTCTACACACAGTGACCCGAGCTGGGAATCGAACCTGGGTCCCTGGCACTGTGAAGCAGTAGTGTTAACCACTGTGTCACCGTGCCCCCCCACTTCTGAATGGACCTACCTCACATTAAGTTAATCTTTCTCTCCACCCTCGCTATGACTATAACACTACATTCTGCACCCTCTCCTTGCCTTCTCTATGAACAGTGTGCTTTGTCTGTATAGTGTGCAAGAAACAATATTTTTCACTGTATGTTAATACACGTGACAATAACAAACCAATCAAGAGCTGTGGGAGTGAATTCCACACATTCACCATCCTCTGGGTGAAGAAAATTCTCCTCAGTTCTAAAAGGTTTACCCCTTATCCTCAAACTATGACCCCCCCCTCCTAGTTCTGGCCTCCCCCCACCATCAGGAACATTCTTTCTGAATCTACCCTGTCTAACTCTGTTAGAATTTTATAAGTTTCTATCAGATCCCCTCTCACTCTAAACTCCAGTGAATATAATCCTAACCCACTCAGTCTCTCCTCATATGACAGACCTGCCATCCCAGGAATCAGCCTGGTAAACCCTCGCTGTGCTCCCTCTATAGCAAGGAACATCCTTCCTCAGATAAGGAGACCAAAACTGCACACAATACTCCAGGTGTGGCCTCACCAACACCTCATAGGGGTGTGTGTGTGTGTATGTTGTGCACGCGCACGTGCGTGTGTGTCTATCTGTGCGTGTCTACCTGTGTGCATGTGTGTGTGTGTGTGTGTCTGTCTGCCTGTGTGTGTCTGTCTGCCTGTGTGTGCTGGGCAATGATCACCTTGATGTCCTTGTACTGGGCGAGTGTGGATGCCAGCTCTCTCTGCAGGCTGACCAGGCGGCTGTTCTGGGTATAGATGGTGTCCTTCATCTCCTTGACCATCTTCTTGAGTGTTGGCACATCGTCAGGGACTACGTAGGCCCCGTGGTCATGCCCGAACGCCTGCTCAAAGCGTTCCTCCTTCTGAACGTGCTGTACCGTCTCACTGACCATCTCCATCAGCTCAGCAGCCAGGACCAGGTCCCCAATCCGACCCCGGTTCTCCTCTCCGGGATGGGGTGGGGCGTCCACATCATCATCCGCAGGGCAGGGAGTCTGGGCGGGAGTCTCTCCGCCGAAGGAGCAGGAAGGGCGCGGCGGAGAGGACGAGGAGGAGCACGAGGAGTGCGGGGAGCCGGGGGCACTATCCTGGGAACCGCTGCCGTGAGCCGGCCTGCTGAAGACAGAGGGCAGTGTCTCCGGGGTCACCACCTCCCCCGGCTTGAAGTGATCCGAGCAGATATAGGGCTTCCGAATCCTCTGAGGGCGGAGAGAGGGAATGAGAAAATGGAGAAAGAGTCACTGGAGGAGATTAAAGACAGCTTACTGCAAACACTCTCTCTCCGCACACACACTCACGCGCTCCCCCTCCCCGTGCGCTCTCAACCTCTCTCTCCTGTATTTCCCCCATATTTACCCCATCTCCCATGTATTTACCCCTCACCTCCCCCGTATTTACCACATTCCCTTGTATTTACCCCATAGCTTCCCTCTCTCCCCATTCCCCTCGATCTCCTCATTCCCCTGTATTTACCCCATAACTCTTCCTAGATTTACCCTCATTCCCCTGTATCTGCCACTGCTATATCTACCCCTCTGTATTTCCCCTGCATCACCCCAGTGTATATGCCTTGTATCACCCCGTCTCTCCCTATGTTTAACCACTCCCCCAGCCCTTGTATCTCACCCTGTATTTACCCCCATTATCTCCCCTGGTTTACCCCCCACATCTCCCCTCACCACCCCCCGGCTTGCCCACCTGCAGCTGGAGGCTGCAGCGTCTCCTCTCCCCGCGGGGGCTGCGGCCGATGATGGCCTGGAACCAGCGCTGCCGGGGCCCGAGTGCGGGGGGCAGCGGGTGGAAGAGGGTGTGCGGCGGGGCCGAGGCGGGGGAGCGGCGGCAGGCAGGAACACAGCAGCGGGGCAGCGGGGGCAGGGCGGCGGCGGGGCCGGGGGACGGGGAGCGGCGGCGAGCCCGGGGAGCCGAGCGACGGGGACGGGGCCGGCTGGCGGGGCGGCGGCGGCTCTTCCCGCGGGGCCTGGGCCCGGAGGCTGAGGCGGCGGTGGCGGCGGCGCCGGCGAGCGGGGCGGAGGAGCCGGGGGAGCCTCGGGCCGCCATGTTCAAACAAGATGGCGGATGTGGGCACCTTCCATCCCCGAGCGGGGAGTCCTCCAGCCCCGCCCACATGGCCAAGGGAGTCCTCCAGCCCCTCCCACATGGCCAAGGGAGTCCTCCAGCCCCTCCCACATGGCCAAAGGAGTCCTCCAGTCCCGCCCTGAGGCCAGGGGTGTCTTCCAGCCCCGCCCACATGGCCAAAGGGCGACCTCCAACTCCGCCCCCTTCACGCAGGGGAGGCGGGAACGTTCGGCCACGCCCCCAGGTCTGTGGCGTCCGCCAGCCCCGCCCCCAGACCAGAGGAGTCCTCCAGCCCCGCCCCCAGACCAGAGGAGTCCTCCAGCTCCGCCCCCGTGGCCAGGGGCGTTCTCCAGCCCCACCCCCCCAGCGGGCGGAGTGGAGATTGGCGCCGGGATGAAGGCGGAGAAGATTCTGGAAATGTCTGAGTGAGAGAAAGGCCATTCGGCCCCTCGCGTTCCTGCTAGCCCAGTGTGTGTGGGATCAGTAACCCAGGCTGCGGTGGGTTTGGGCCGTTTGAGGCAGCGATAGATTATTAATTTATAATGAAACCTTCTGAGGAATGGGCAGCAATGTGGATCATCTCGAAGAAATCACCAATAAACCGGCTAATTCACCGGCTAAACACTCGGATAAACCCCCCCCCGGCCCGAATTAAACACCCGAATACCCCCCGCCCGAATAAACCGGATACCCCCATAACCCGTGACCCCCGGATACCCCAACCCCAGATGACTCCCCGATAAACCCCCCCAATAAACCCCAGATAGACTCCCCCGGATAAACCCCCCCCCCCGGCCCGGAATAAACCCCCGGATAATAAACTCCCCGATAAACCCCCCCAAATAAACCCCCGGACTCCCCGGATAAACCCCCCCCAAATAAAACCCCCAGATAGACTCCCCCGGATAAATAAACCCCCCCCGGAAATAAAACCCCAGATAGACTCCCCCGGATAAACCCCGAATATAGACCTCAGGATAAACACCGGATTCGGATTAATCACCGCTTCTCAGTGCGAAGGGGTCATATCCTTCATCACCAAAATTCCTCCTCGGGTGTGTGAGCACCCCCTCACCCACAACCCCAACCCACAAACCTAACCACAACCCCACAACCCCCTCACCACAACCCCTCACCACACCCCAAAACCCCTCACCCTGAAGCCCAACAACATCCCTGAAACCCCACCGAGTCCCTCACCCTGACCCCAACACCGAGTCCCTCACCCTGAAGCCCCCAACACTGAGCCCATCAGCCCTAGAGTCCCTCACCCAACACCGAGTCCCTCACCCTGATCCCCAACACTGAGCCCAATCAACCCTGAACCCCAACACCGAGTAACCCTCGCATGAACCACCAACGAAACCCAAACCAAGCCCATCACCCTGAACCCCAACACCGAGCCCATCACCCTGAACCCCAACACCGAACCCCACCACCCTGAAACCCCAACATCGAAACCCCTCACCCTGAACCCCAACACGAGCCCCTAACCCTGACCCCAACACCGAGCCCTCACCCTGAACACCAACACCGAGGCCCATCACCCTGAAACCCCAACACCGAAGAACCCTCACCCTGAACCCCAACACCGAGCCCCTCACCCTGAACCCAACCCGAGAAGCCCCACCGAAGCCCTCACCCTGAATCCCCCAACAACACCGACCCCTCACCCTGACAAACCCCAACACTGAGACCCATCACCCTGAACCCCAACACCGAACCCCTCTCACCCTGAACCCCAACACGGACTCAGGAACCCCAACACCGAAACCCTGAACCTGAACCCCAACACGCAACCCTGAACCCTGAAGCCCCTCACCCTGAACCCCAACACCGAAGCCCTCCCCTCACCCTGAACCCCAACACCGAACCCCTCACCGAACCCAACACCAAACCCCTCACCCTGAACCCCAACAGCCCCGACCCCAACCCCCTCACCCTGAAAGACGAGCCCATCACCACTGAACCCCCAAACCCCTCACCCTCACCCGACCCCAACACCGAGCCCCTCACCCTGAACCCCAACACCGAGCGGAGCCCCTCACCCTGAACCCCCAACACCCTGAAACCCCAAACACCAGAACCCCTCACCAACACCCTGCAAACCCCAACACCGAATACCCCTCACATGAACCCAACACGAACCACCGAACCTCACCCTGAACCCCTAACACCGAGCCCCTCACCTGAACCCCAACACGAGCCCTCACCCTGAACCCCAAACACCGAACCCCATCACCCTGAACCCCAACAGAGCCCATCACAGAACCCGAGCCGAACCCTGACCCCCTGAACCCCAACCCGAGCCCATCACCTGACCGAACCCCTCACCCTCACCCTGAACCCCAACACCGAGCCCATCACCCTGAACCCCAACACCGAGTCACCCTCACCCCAACACACGAGCCCCGAGACCCTCACCCGAACCCCAACACCACCACCCTACCCTAACCCCAACACCGAGCCCTCACCCTGAACCCCAACACCGAACCCTCACCCTGAACCCCAACACCGAACCCCTGAACCCCAACACCGAGACCCTCACCTGAACCCCAACCCGAACCCCCCTCACCCTGAACCCCAACACCGAAACCCTCACCCTGACACCCTGACCGAGCTCCCTGAACCCAACACCACCCTCACAACCCAACACCGAGCCCCTCACCTGACCCCAACCCGAGCCCTCACCCTGAACCCCAACACCGACACCCTGCCCCTCACCTGAACCCCAACACCGACCCTCACCCTGAACCCCACACCGAACCCCTCACCTGAACCCCCCGACCACCTGAAAACACCTCCCTCTGACCCAACACCGAACCCCTCACCCTGAACCCAACCCAACCCCTCACCCTGAACCCCAACACCGAAGCCCTCACTGAACCCCAACACGAACCCCTCACCCTGAACCCAACACCGAGCCCCTCACCCGAACCCAACACCGTCCCCTCACCCTGACAACCCAAACACCTCACCCTGAACCCAACACGAGCTGAACCCCAAACAACCTCACCCTAAACCCCAACACCGAACCCCTCACCCTGAACCCCAACACCGAACCCCTCACCCTGAACCCCAACACCGAGCCCCTCACCCTGAACCCCAACACCGACCCTCACCCTGACCCCAACACCGACCCCTCACCCTGAACCCCAACACCAAACCCCTCACCCTGAACCCAACACCGAGCCCCTCACCCTGAACCCCAACACCGAGCCCCTCACCCTGAACCCCAACACCGACCCCTCACCCTGAACCCCAACACCGAGCCCCTCACCCTGACCCCAACACCGACCCTGAACCCCCCACACCTGAACCCAACACCGACCCCAACACCGACCCTCACCCTGAACCCCAACACCGAGCCCCTCACCCGACCGACCCTCACCCTGAACCCAACACCGACCCCTCACCCTGAACCCCAACACGCCCCTCACCCTGAACCCCAAACCGACCTCACCTGAACCCCAACACCGAGCCTCACCCTTAACACCAACACCGAGCCCCTCACCCTGAACCCCAACACCGATCCCTCACCCTGAACCCCAACACCGAGCCCTCACCCTGAACCCCAACAACCGAAACCCTCACCCTGAAACCCCAAAACCGAACCCCTCACCCTGAACCCCAACACCGAGCCCTCACCCGAACCCCAACACCGAGCCCCTCACCCTGAACCCCCAACACCGAGCACCCTGAACCCCAACAACCGAACCCTCACCTGAACCCCACACCGAGCCCCTCACCCTGAACCCCAACACCCGAGCCCTCACCTGAACCCCAACAACGACCCCTCACCCTGACCCCAAAACCCTCACCTGAACCCCACAGAGCCCATCACCCTGAACCCCAACACCGAGCCCATCACCTGAACCCCAACACCGAGCCCTCACCCTGAACCCCAACACCGAGCCCCTCACCCTGAACCCCAACACCGAACCCTCACCCTGAACCCCAACACCGAACCCCTCACCCTGAACCCCAACACCGAACCCCTCACCCTGAACCCCAACACCGAACCCCTCACCCTGAACCCCAACACCGAGCCCCTCACCCTGAACCCCAACACCGAACCCCTCACCCTGAACCCCAACACGAACCCCTCACCCTGAACCCCAACACCGAACCCCTCACCCTGAACCCCAACACCGAACCCCTCACCCTGAACCCCAACACCGACCCCCTCACCCTGAACCCCAACACCGAGTCCCTCACCCTGAACCCCAACACCGAGCCCCTAACCCTGAAACCCCAACACCGAGCCCCTCACCCTGAACCCCAACACCGAGCCCCTCACCCTGAACCCCAACACCGAACCCCTCACCCTGAACCCCAACACCGAGCCCTCACCCTGAACCCCAACACGACCCCTCACCCGAACCCCAACACCGACACCCTGAACCCCAACACCGAGCCCCTCACCCTGCCCCCACCCTCACCCCCCAACACCGAGTCCCTCACCCTGAACCCCAACACCGAGCCCCTCACCCTGAACCCCAACACCGAGCTCCTCCCCTGAACCCCCTCACCCTGAACCCTAACACCGAGCCCCTCACCTGAACCCCAACACTGAACCCCAACACCGAACCCGTCACCTGAACACCCCGACACTGTTCCCCACACCCAAACATGCTGACACTGTCCCCCCCACCTGAAACCCCAACACTGTACCCCGCACCCTGACACCCCTGATACTATACCTGCACCCTGACACCCCCGACACTGTACCCCCACCCTGACACCCCCGACGCTGTACCCCACACCCTGACACCGAGCCCCACACCCTGACACCCCCGACACTGTACCCACACCAGACACCCCAACACTGTCCCCCACAGCCTGACACCCCCGCCACTGTCCCCCACAGCCTGACACCCCCGACACTGTACCCCACACCCAGACACCCCAACACTGTCCCCCACACCCTGACACCCCTGACACTGCACCCCACACCCTGACACCCCGACACTGTCCCCCACACCCTGACACTGCCCCCACACCCTGACACCGACACCAAGCCCCCACCTGACACTCCCGACACTGTCCGACCCACCTGACACCCCGATACTGTCCGCCCTACACCGACCCCACCCTGACACCCCGACACCGAGCCCCCCCCACCCTGACACACCCGACACCGAGCCCCCCCACCCTGACACCCCGACACCGAGCCCCCAACACTGACACCTCCGACACTGTCCCCCACACCTGACACCCCCGACACTGTCCCCCCACGCTGACACCCCCAACACTGTCCCCCACACCCTGAACCCCGACAATGTACCCCCCACCCTGACACGCCGACACTGAGCCCCCCACCCTGACACCCCGACACTGAGCCCCCACCTGACACCCTGACACTGCACCCCGCACCCTGACACCCCGACACCGAGCCCCCCACCTTGAAACCCCGACACCGAGCCCCCCACCATGACACCCCTGACACAGAGCCCCCACCCTGACACCCCTGACACTGTACCCGCACCTGACCCCCCAACCCCGAGCCCCCACCCTGACACCCCCCCACCCACCGACACTGAGCCCCCCACCCTGACACCGAGCCCCCCACCCTGACACCCCGACACTGAGCCCCCCACCTGACACCCCGACCACCGAGCCCCCCATCCCTGACACCCCCGACCACCGAGCCCCCCCCACCCTGACACCCCGACCGAGCCCCCCCCCACCCTGACACCCCGACACCGAGCCCCCCCACCCTGACACCCCGACACTGTCCCCCATCCTGACACCCCGACACCGAGGACACCCCACCCTGACACCCCGACACTGTCCCCCCACCCTGACACCCCGAACCCCCATCCTGACCCGACCCGACACTGTCCCCCCACCCTGACACCCCGACACCGAGACACCCCACCCTGACACCCCGACACCCACCCACCCTGACAACCCGACACGACCCCCACCCTGACACCCCGACACCATCCTGACACCCCCGACACTGTCCCCAACGCTGAACCCCCAACACACCCTGAACCCCGACAATGTACCCCCCACCCCTGACACGCCGACATGAGCCCCCCACCCTGATACCCGACACTGAGCCCCCACCTGACACCCCTGACACTGTACCCCACCCTGACACCCCGACACCGAGCCCCCCCCACCTTGACACCCCCGACACCGAGCCCCCACCATGACACCCTGACACAGAGCCCCCCACCCTGACCCCCCTGACACTGTACCCGCACCCTGCGAGCCCCCCACCCTGACACCGAGCCCCCCCACCCTGACACCCCGACGAGCCCCCCACCCTGACACCGAGCCCCCCCACCCTGACACCCCGACACTGAGCCCACCGACACCGACACCGAGACCCCCATCCCTGACACCCCGACACCGAGCCCCCCCCACCCACACCCCGACACCGAGCCCCCCCCACCGCCCGACCCCCACCCTGACACCCCGACACTGTCCCCCCATCCTGACACCCCGACACCGAGACACCCCACCCTGACACCCCGACACTGTCCACCCACCCTGACACCCCGACACAGAGACACCCCCCACCCTGACACCCCGACACTGTCCCCCCACCCTGACACCCCGACACTGTCCC
>JAGIQG010000005.1:130445455-130480455 GCA_024679065.1 Sphyrna mokarran | reverse complement strand
CCCTCCATCAAAATCCACACCATCCCCGTCCTGTTCCAATCCCCTCCCATCAAATCCACCCTCCCCGTCCTGTTCCCATCCCGTCCCAATCAAAATCCACACCATCCCCATCCGTTCCCATCCCCTCCCCATCAAATCCACACCATCCCCGTCCTGTTCCCATCCCCTCTCCCATCATAAATCCACACCATCCCCGTCCTTTTCCCATCCCCTCTCCATCAAAATCCACACCATCCCCGTCCTGTTCCCATCCCCTCTCCATCAAAATCCACACCATCCCCTTCCTGTTCCCATCCCCTCTCCATCAAAACCCACACCATCCCCGTCCTGTTCCCATTCCCCTCCCTATCAAAATCCACACCATCAACGTCCCACCCCCATCCCCTCTCTATCAAAATCCACATCATCCCCATTCTGTTCCCATCCCCTCTCTATCAAAATCCACATCATCCCCGTTCTGTTCCCATCCCCTCTCTATCAAAATCCACATCATCCCCATTCTGTTCCCATCCCCTCTCTATCAAAATACACACCATCCCCGTCCCGCCCCCATCCCCTCTCCATCAAAATCCACACCATAACCGTCCTGTTCCAACCCCTCCCTATCAAAATCCACACCATCCCCGTCCCGAATCCATCCCTTCTCCACAAAATCCACACCATCCCCGTCCTGTTCCATCCCCTCCCTATCAAAATCCACATCATCCCCTCCCTATAAAAATTCACACCATTCCCGTCCCGCCCCCATCCCCCTCTCCATCAAAATCCACACCATCCCCGTCCTTTCCCAACCCCTCCCTATCAAAATTCCACACCATGCCATCCCGTCCCCATTCCCTCCCCATCAAAATCCACACCATCCCCATCCTGTTCCCATCCCCAGCCCATCAACATCCACACCATCCCCGTCCTGTTCCCATCCCTCCCTATCAAAATCCACACCATCCCCGTCCTATTCCCATCCCTCCCTATCAAAATCCAGACCACCCCCATCCTGTTCCCATCCCATCCCTATCAAAATCCATACCATCCCCATACTGTTCCCATCCGCCCCCCTCAAAATGCACATCATCCCCGTCCTGTTCCCATCTCCTCCCCATCAAAATCCACACCATCCCCGTCCTGTTCATCCCCTCCCATCAAAATCACACCATCCCCGTCCTTTCCCATCCCCTCCCCATCAAAATCCACACCATCACGTCCTGTTCCCATCCCCTCCCATAAAATCCACACCATCACTGTCCTGTTCCCATCCCCTCCCATCAAAATCCACACCATCCCCGTCCTGTTCCCATCCCCTCCCCATCAAAATCCACACCACCCCGTCCTGTTCCCATCCCCTCCCATCAAAATCCACACCATCCCCGTCCTGTTCCCATCCCCTCCCCATCAAAATCCACACCATCCCCTCCTGTTCCAATCCCTCCCTATCAAAATCCACACCATCCCCGTCCTGTTCCCATCCCCTCCCTATCAAAATCCACACCACCCGGTCCTGTTCCCATCCCCTCCATCAAATCCACACCATCCCCGTCCTGTTCCCATCCCTCTCCATCAAAATCCACACCATCCCGTCCTGTTCCCATCCCGTCCCAATCAAATCCACACCATCCCCGTCCTGTTCCCATCCCTCTCCATCAAAATCCACACCATCCCCGTCCTGTCCCATCCCGTCCATCAAAATCCACACATCCCCGTCCTGTTCCATCCCTCCCTATCAAAATCCACACCATACCATCCTGTTCCCATCTCCGCCCTATCAAAATCCACACATTCCGTGTCCTGTTCCCATCCCGTCCCAATCAAAATCCACACCATCCCCGTCCTGTTCCCAATCCCCTCCCCATCAAAATCCACACCATCCCCGTCCTGTTCCCATCCCGTCCCAATCAAAATCCGCACTGTACCCGTCTTGACCCCATCCTCTCCCCATCAAAATCCACACCATCCCCGTCCTGTTCCCATCCCCTCCCCATCAAAATCCACACCATCCCCGTCCTGTTCCCATCCCCTCTCCATCAAAATCCACACCATCCCCATCCTGTTCCCATCCCTCTCCATCAAAATCCACACCATCCCGTCTGTTCCCATCCCCTCTCCATCAAAATCCACACCATCCCGTCCTGTTCCTATCCCTCTCCATCAAAATCCACACCATCCCCGTCCTGTTCCCATACCCTCCCCATCAAAATCCACTCCATCCCTGTCCTGTTCCCATCCCCTCCCTATCAAAGTCCACTCCATCCCTGTCCTGTTCCCATCCCCTCCCCATCAAAATCCACACCATCCCTGTCCTGTTCCCATCCCCTCCCTATCAAAATCCACACCATCCCCGTCCTGTTCCCATCCCCTCTCCATCAAAATCCACACCATCCCCGTCCTGTTCCCATCCCCTCTCCATCAAAATCCACACCATCCCCGTCCTGTTCCCATACCCTCCCCATCAAAATCCACTCCATCCCTGTCCTGTTCCCATCCCCTCCCTATCAAAATCCACACCATCCCCGTCCTGTTCCCATCCCGTCCCAATCAAAATCCACACCATCCCCGTCCTGTTCCCATCCCCTCCCAATCAAAATCCACACCATCCCCGTCCTGTTCCTATCCCCTCCCCATCAAAATCCACACCATCCCCGTCCGTTCCCATCCCGTCCCAATCAAAATCCACACCATCCCGTCCGTCCCATCCCTCCTATCAAAATCCACCATCCCCGTCTGTTCATCCCGTCCAATAATACCATCCCCGTCCTGTCCATCGTCCATCAAAATCCACACATCCCCGTCCTGTTCCATCCCCTCAATCAAAATCCACACCATCCCGTCCTGTTCCATCCCGTCCCAATCAAAATCACACCATCCCCGTCCTGTTCCCATCCCTCCAATCAAAATCCACACCATCCCGTCCTGTTCCCTTTTGTTTTTTTGTTTTTTTGTTTTTTGTTGTTGTTGTTTTTTTTGTGTTTTGTTTTTTGTTTTGTTGTTTTTTTGTGTTCCCATCCCCTCCCCATCAAAATCCACACCATCCCCGTCCTTTTCCCATCCCCTCTCCATCAAAATCCACACCATCCCCGTCCTGTTCCCATCCCCTCTCCATCAAAATCCACACCATCCCCGTCCTGTTCCCATCCCCTCTCCATCAAAATCCACACCATCCCCGTCCTGTTCCCATCCCCTCCCCATCAAAATCCACACCATCCCCGTCCTGTTCCCATCCCCTCCCCATCAAAATCCATCCATCCTGTCCTGTTCCCATCCCTTTGTTTTTTTGTTGTTTTTTTTTCCCATCCCCTCCCCATCAAAATCCACACCATCCCTGTCCTGTTCCCATCCCCTCCCTATCAAAATCCACACCATCCCCGTCCTGTTCCCATCCCCTCTCCATCAAAATCCACACCATCCCCGTCCTGTTCCCATCCCCTCCCAATCAAAATCCACACCATCCCCGTCCTGTTCCCATCCCGTCCCATCAAAATCCACACCACCCCGTCCTGTTCCCATCCCTCCCAATCAAAATCCCATCAAAATCCACACCATCCCCGTCCTGTTCCCATCCCCTCTCCATCAAAATCCACACCATCCCCGTCCTGTTCCCATCCCCTCCCCATCAAAATCCACACCATCCCCGTCCTGTTCCCATCCCCTCCCCATCAAAATCCACACCATCCCCGTCCTGTTCCCATCCCCTCCCCATCAAAATCCACACCATCCCCGTCCTGTTCCCATCCCCTCTCCATCAAAATCCACACCATCCCCGTCCTGTTCCTATCCCCTCTCCATCAAAATCCACACCATCCCCGTCCTGTTCCCATACCCTCCCCATCAAAATCCACTCCATCCCTGTCCTGTTCCCATCCCCTCCCTATCAAAATCCACTCCATCCCTGTCCTGTTCCCATCCCCTCCCCATCAAAATCCACACCATCCCCGTCCTGTTCCCATCCCCTCCCTATCAAAATCCACACCATCCCCGTCCTGTTCCCATCCCCTCTCCATCAAAATCCACACCATCCCCGTCCTGTTCCCATCCCCTCCCTATCAAAATCCACATCATCCCCGTCCGTCTCCCTCCCATCAAAATCCACACCATCCCGTCCTTTTCCCATCCCCTCCCATCAAAATCCACACCATCCCTCCTGTTCCCATCCCTCCCCATCAAAATCCACACCATCCCCGTCCTGTTCCCATCCCCTCCCCATCAAAATCCACACCATCCTTTACCATCCCGTCCTGTTCCATCCCTCCCCATCAAAATCCACACCATCCCCGTCCTGTTCCATCCCGTCCCCATCAAAATCCACACCATCCCCGTCCTGTTCCCATCCGTCCCAATCAAATCCACACCATCCCCGTCTGTTCCCATCCGGTCCCAATCAAAAATCCACACCATCCCGTCCTGTTCCCATCCCGTCCCAATCAAAATCCACACCATCCCCGTCCTGTTCCCATCCCGTCCCAATCAAAATCCACACCATCCCCGTCCTGTTCCCATCCCGTCCCAATCAAAATCCACACCATCCCCGTCCTGTTCCCATCCCTCCCCATCAAAATCCACACCATCCCCTTCCCGTTCCCAGGACAGGGAGAGTGTGTGTTGGAGTGGAGTGAGGAAGTACATTAGCTGGATTGTGTGAGGAGATGTTCGCTACTGTGCAGTTCGCCTGTTCCATTATTTCTGAAATTGAAAGTAAGAATATTTTATTTCCTGTATTCACACAGTGGAGTAAAAAATCTGGAATCCTAACGTTTCATCTGGAAAGGAGGCCATTCAGCCCCTCGTGCTTGTTTTACAGGGACAGGAGGAGGCCATTCAGCCCCTCAATCCTGTTACACAGGGATAGGAGAAGGCCATTCAGCCCCTCAATCCTGTTACACAGGGATAGGAGAAGGCCATTCAGCCCCTCAATCCTGTTACACAGGGACAGGAGGAGGCCATTCAGCCCCTCAATCCTGTTACACAGGGATAGGAGGAGGCCATTCAGCCCCTCAATCCTGTTACACAGAAACAGGAGGAGGCCATTCAGCCCTTCGAGTCTGTGACATTAATTTTTAATTCTGCACAGTTCACCATTTTATCTTCATCAGATGAACACACATTGAGCTCTGGTGATACTTCGCACCTTCCATGTTACACCATGACCTCCTGTCCTTCTCCTTTTCCCTCCACCTCTCCATTTGCCCCTTCCCCTGTTCTCCTGCCGATTTCATTACCTCACTCTCTTTTTCTCACAACCTCAAGCTTCTCTCCCTTCATCTCTTGTCTCTCTCCTCCCTCTGGCTTCTATTTCTCCATTTTTCTCTGCACCCCTCCATCTCTCCCCTCCCCCTTCCACTTGCGATCACCATCTCCATCTATATTGCTCTCTCTCTCTCTCCCTCTTCCTCTTTTTTCTCTCTCCTTTTCTTGGTATTTCCTCTCCCTCCTTTACCCTCTCTCTTTGCCTTTTCCTCACGTACACACTCTCTCTCTCTCTCTCACTTCCTTGCTCCCTCCCTCCCTCTCATGATATCATTCTCTTTCCTCCCACTGTGTGCATTCTCCTTTCTCGGCATCTCTCTCTCTCTCTCTGCCTTTCCCACCGTCACGGTGTGTCAGGGTACGTTTCTGGGTGGTGCAGGGGCTGCGTGTGTGAAAGGGTTGGGGTGTTTTCCTCACTTACTTGTACAGAGAGTGGCAGCAGAGTGGCTGGGTTGATAGCTGGCAGCACAATGGTTACACCTCTTCCCACTTGCACCAAGCTTGCATGGGCACTGCCCTGTGCTCCTATTACAGAACTGGCTCACAGACCCAACTGGATGACATTGGCAAGCTAAACAGGAGAAAACACAGCACAGTGTTAGATAACAGCATGAAGCTCCCTCTACACTGTCCCCATCAAACACTCCCAGGACAGGTACAGCACGGGGTTAGATACAGAGTAAAGCTCCCTCTATACTGTCCCCATCAAACACACCCAGGACAGGTACAGCACAGGGTTAGATACAGAGTAAAGCTCCCTCTACACTGTCCCCATCAAACACTCCCAGGACAGGGACAGCACGGGTTTAGATACAGAGTAAAGCTCCCTCTACACTGTCCCCCATCAAACACTCCCAGGACAGGTACAGCACAGTGTTAAATACAGAATAAAGCTCCCTCTACACTGTCCCCCATCAAACACTCCCAGGACAGGTACAGCACGGGGTTAGATACAGAGTAAAGCTCCATCTACACTGTCCCCCATCAAACACTCCCAGGACAGGTACAGCACGGGGTTAGATACAGAGTAAAGCTCCCTCTACACTGTCCCCCAATCAAACACTCCCAGGACAGGTACAGCACGGGGTTAGATACAGAGTAAAGCTCCCTTGACACTGTCCCCCCATCAAACACTCCCAGGACAGGTACAGCACAGGGTTAGATACAGAGTAAAGCTCCCTCTACACTGTCCCCCCAGCAAACACTCCCAGGACAGGTACAGCACAGGGTTAGATACAGAGTAAAGCTCCCTCTACACTGTCCCCATCAAACACTCCCAGGTCAGGTACAGCACGGGGTTAGATACAGAGTAAAGCTCCCTCTACACTGTCCCCCCATCAAACACTCCCAGGACAGGTACAGCACGGTGTTAGATACAGAGTAAAGCTCCCTCTGCACTGTCCCCCCATCAAACACTCCCAGGACAGGTACAGCACGGGGTTAGATACAGAGTAAAGCTCCCTCTACACCGTCCCCCATCAAACACTCCAAGGACAGGTACAGCACGGGGTTAGATACAGAGTAAAGCTCCCTCTACACTGTCCCCCATCAAACACTCCCAGGACATGTACAGCATGGGGTTAGATACAGAGTAAACTCCGTTTTGCACTGCATGGAGCCTCACATACGTCTGCATGCCTTCCTGTGGGTAATTGGCTTCTGAGTCCTGGTATAGCCATGTTGACAGTATTGGCAGTGTTGTCCATGTGTATTGTGCCGACATTTCACACAGATCCCGCCACTCTTGTGTCCTGACCTCTGGTACACCTCCATGCTAAAGCGACAGCGTCCCGAATGACGATTACACTCACAGGCTGTGCAATAATGCAGAATAGTCAGTCTATTCAGCAGGGTAAGGAACACTCACTGTATAACTGTATAGAGTCACTGTTTATTCAGCAGGGTAAGGATCCCTCACTGTGTAACTGTATAGAGTCACTGTTTATTCAGCAGGGTAAGGATCCCTCACTGTGTAACTGTACAAAGTCACTGTTTATTCAGCAGGGTAAGGATCACTCACTGTGTAACTGTACAAAGTCACTTTATTCAGCAGGGTAAGGATCACTCACTGTGTAACTGTACAAAGTCACTGTTTATTCAGCAGGGTAAGGATCACTCACTATATAACTGTACAGAGTCACTGTTTATTCAGCAGGGTAAGGATCCCTCACTGTGTAACTGTACACAGTCACTGTTTATTCAGCAGGGTAAGGATCACTCACTGTATAACTGTACAGAGTCACTGTTTGTTCAGCAGGGTAAGGATCCCTCACTGTGTAACTGTACAAAGTCACTGTTTATTCAGCAGGGTAAGGATCACTCACTGTATAACTGTATAGAGTCACTGTTTATTCAGCAGGGTAAGGATCACTCACTGTGTAACTGTACAGAGTCACTGTTTATTCAGCAGGGTAAGGATCACTCTCTGTCTAACTGTACAGAGATACTGTTTATTTTGCAGGGTAAGGATCGCTCACTGTGTAATTGGACACAATCACTGTTTATTCAGCAGGGTAAGGATCACTCACTGTGTAACTGTACACAGTCACTGTTTGTTCAGCAGGGTAAGGATCACTCACTGTATTTTGGGATTTACCTGTGCATTCATGTGCGTCTGTTAGTGTAGCTTTGCCCCACGGCCGGTCTCGGTAGAAGGGTCTGCACTCCTGGCACTCTGCCCCTTGTGTATTGTGGCGACAGTCACACCGTGGAGGGCCTGGGCGGGCAGTGGAGGGGCAGCGAGAAGCGTGGCCATGGCATCGGCAGCGTCCAGTCAGCCGGAGGTGGGAGATAGTGTGGAACAGGCCCTGCTGCACTGCTGAGGAGGGGAGCTCTGGCAGGAGAAGCCGCAGGTGAGTGGCAGTCACCCTGTCGCTCTGGAGGGAGCTGGCATCTGGCCATGAAGTGCCCACTGGTGCCCGAAGGGTCAGCTGTTTCCCCTGGCTGGCTGAGCAGTGTGTGCCCCCTGCCCTCCCCCTCCCGCGTCGGCAGCGGTCAGCCCGGAATGGCAGGGGTCTCCAGCTCCGTCCTCCGTCCCCTGATCCGTGGAGGATGACAGATTGGGGAAGAGGGCGGGTACAGAATCGCAGGGTCACCTGGCTCAACTCGTAGGCACGTCCGAGAGGGATGGTCACTATCGCAGAGCGGAGCGGCCTGCAGGCTGTCAGGCTGCTTATTGCCCCCCCCAGGGGAACTGCAAACACCCGTGGGCGACAGCTCCGGGCTCCCCCTGTCCGGACGTAGCAGGGGTCACTCCAGGAGAGCTGTGGCCATATCAGGAGCAGCAGGAGGCTGGGGTAGAAGCAGCAGAGTGTCCGGTGTCGGTCAGTGGCCATACTGTCCTCTTCAGCCCTGCAGAGAGAAGCTGGCAGTTAGTGTGCCCAAGGGTTTACGGTGGGCAGCCCAGAGAGTGGACAAGATATTGGATCTGGAACCTCCACTCCTCTCTTCCCATTACCCCACGTAGTGTGTGGTCTAATCCCTGACGGAGAGAGAGGGACAGAGAGAGAGAAGGATAGAGAGGGGGAGAGATAAAGAGAGAGGGGGGCAGAGACAGAAAGGGGGAGGGACAGAGGGAAAGGGAGGAGGGGACAGAGAGAGAGGGGCAGACAAAGATAGAGAGAGGGGCAGACAGACAGACAGGAAAACAGAGAGGGACAGAGAGAGTGAGGTGGGATGACAGAGAGAAAGGCAGACAGAAATAGAGAGGGGCAGGGATAGACAGGCAGATAGAGAGAGAGAGACAGGCACAGGGAGAGAGAGAAGGACAGAGAGAGGGATAGACAGGCACACAGAAGCAGAGAGAGAGACAGAGGGAGGGACAGAGAGAGAGGGACAGAGATGTGAGAACATAACTTTCCTTTAAACATATCCACCAGCTGATTATCTTTGTAATAGAGAAGGTGATTAATAACAGGGTAATCCTCTGGCCCCTAATCGCTCTGTTCCACTGGAATTAGGATTCTTTACATCTCCTTTGATAAAAGGATTGACTCACAGTTAAACTTTAACTGAACGATCTCCACACAGTAAAACCAGTAACTGTTTGACATCGCAGAGCCCTTCAATGTAACAGGCTAGTTCAGAATTAAGCATTACTGCTCTCTCTCTTCATCTGGCCAATTTCACAAATCTTTCATCAGTCCAAACACTGTTTAATTTAGAGCAGGGTCATTTAAAAATAATTATCATCTGTTCACAAAAATATAGATAATAGGAGGAGGCCATTCATTTTGATCGTGGCTGATCATTGAATTCAATATCCTGATCCCCCCCTTTCCTCCCATATCCCTTGATCCCTTTACCCCCAACAGCGAAATCTAATTTCTTCCTGGAACCTCACAACATTTTGGTCTCAACAACTTTTTGTGGGAGTGAATTCCACACATTCCCCACTCTCTGGGTGAAGAAATTTCTCTTCACCTCAGTTTTAAAAGGTTTACACCTTATCCTCAAACTATGACCCCTAATTGTGGACCCCCCCACCATCGGGAACATTCTTTCTGAATCTACCCTGTCTAACCCTGTTAGAATTTTATAAGTTTCTGTCAGATTCCCCTCTCACTCTAAACTCCAGTGAATATAATCCTAACCCATTCAGTCTCTCCTCATATGACAGACCTGCTATCCCAGGAATCAGCCTGGTAAACCTTTGTTGTACTCCCTCAATAGCAAGGACATCCTTCTTCAGATAAGACCACCAAAACTGCACACAATATTCCAGGTGTGGCCTCAGCAATGCCCTGGTCAACATTTTCGGTGTCCATATTAGAAACAAGATACAATTGTGTTAGAATATTCACTGACTGATTCCTGGGGTGAAGGAGGTTCTTTGGAGGCAAAAATAAGGCAGGTTACTACCTGAACGGCTGTAAGTTAGGAGAGGGGAGTGTGCAGAGGGACCTGGGTGTCCTTGTGCACCAGTCAGTGAAGGTAAGCATACAGGTGCAGCAGGTGGTAAAGTAGACAAATGGTGTGTTAGCCTTCATTGTGAGAGGTTTTGAGTACAGGAGCAGGGACGTGTTGTTGCAGTTATACAGGACCTTGGTGAGGCCACACCTCGAGTATTGTGTGCAGTTTTAGTCTCCTTTTCTGAGGAAGGATGTTCTTGCTCTCGAGGAAGCGCAGCAAAGGTTTAGCAGACTGATTCAGGGGATGGAGGGACTGATGTATGAGGAGAGATTGACCAGGTTCGGATTGTTTTCGCTGGAGTTCAGACAAATGAGGAGGGATCTCATAGAGACTGATAAAATTCTAACAGGACCAGACAGGATGGACACAGGGAGGATGTTCCCGATGGTGGGGGGAGTCCAGAACCAGGGGTCACAGTCTGAGGATTCAGGGTAGACTATTTAGGGTGGAGATGGGGAGAGTTATAGAACAAAGAGATCTCGGGGTACAGGTTCATAGCTCCTTGAAAGTGGAGTCACTGGGGGACAGAGTGGTGAAGAAGGCATTCGGCATGCTTGGTTTCATCGCTCAGAGCATTGAATATAGGAGCTGGAAAGTCTTGTTGAAGTTGCACAAGACATTGATAAGGCCATACTTGGAATACTGTGTACAATTCTGGTCACCCTATTATAGAAAGGATATTATTAAACTAGAAAAAGTGCAGAAAAAAATTTACCAGGATGCTACCAGGACTTGATGATTTGAGTTATAAGGAGAAGCTGGATAGACTGGGACATTTTTCTCTGGAGTGTAGGAGGCTGAGGGGTGATCTTATAGAGATTTATAAAATAATGAGGGGCACAGATCAGCGAGATAGTCAATATCTTTTCCCCAAAGTAGGGGAGTCTAAAACTAGTAGGCATAGGTTTAAGGTGAGAGGGGAGAGATACAAGTGTCTAGAAGGCAATTTTTTCACACAGAGGGTGGTGAGTGTCTGGAACAAACTGCCAGAGGCAGTAGTAGAGGCAGGTACAATTTTATCTTTTAAAAAGCATTTATACAGTTACATGGGTATGATGGGTATAGAGAGATATGGGCCAAATGCGGGTAATTGAGATTAATTTAGGGGTTTAAAATAAAAGGATGGCACGGATAAGTTGGGCTGAAGGACTTGTTTCTAGGCTGTAAATCTCTACAACATTTCTTCACCCAAAGAGTGGTGAGCCTGGTATTCATTCCCACAGGAAGTAGTTGATACCAAAACATTGAATGTATTCAAAACATAGCTGGATTTAACACTTGGGGTGAATGGTGTGAAAGCAGGATTGGGCTATTGAGTTGGATGATCGTAATGAACGGTGGAGCAGGCTCGAAGGGCCGAATGGCCTCATCCTGCTCCTACCTTCCATGTTTCCACGTCTAACAGGAAAAAGCTTGAGCGGATTGGGGTCTGGAACCCATTGGGAGTTTAGAATGAGAGGGGATCTTATTGAAATGTTTCAGATCCTGGGGGTGGGGACTGAGTTGACAGGGCGGATGCTGAGAAGATATTCCCTTCTCCCCCTCATGTAGGGGAGAATCTAGAACTGGAGGGAGGCACCTTTTGGAATATGGGGATATCTGTCCCATTGAAGATGGAGAAGGGGAAGAATTTCTTCTTTCGGGAGTGGGGGATCAGTGTGCGGAACTCCCCCCCCCCACACTCCTGGACAGCAGTGGGGGCCGCGACTCATTGAATATATTCAAGACTGAGTTAAAGAGGTTCCTGATCCAGCAGAGGGCTTGGGGTAGTTGAGACCGCATTCAGAATAGCCACAGTCTTATTAAATGAGGGATAGCAAGGGTCAAGGGAAGGAATGGCCTGCTGTGATTTTGGATGCTCAGTGTCTCTGATTCTACTTCCGCCCAAAACTCTTCCTCTCTCTCTGTTCTGCTCTCTAACTCCTCCTCTTACTCTCTGTGATCTCCTTCCCTCTCTCAATGCTTTCACCTTCCCAATCCTCTCTATTCCTGCTCCCTCACTTCTCTTGTTCACCATAACCATTCCGCTTCTTCACCCTCACTCTCTGTTTCTCTCCATCTCCCTCCCAGACTCTGTCTCTTTCTCTCCTGCCCCTCACGCTCTCCCTCTTATCTTTCATCCCTCTGTCCCTCTCCCTGTGCACTGTTTCTTGCTCTTGCTCTGCCTCTCCTGCTCTCTCTCCAAATTCTGTCTCTCTTCCTTCTCCAAACCAATCCCAGTCCCTTTGTCTCCCTCCCTATGCACGCTCACTCTAACTATTGTTCTTGTCTTTCTCTCCTCCAACCCATTACCCCTTCTCTTTCTCTCAGTCTCACTCCCCAGACTCTCTCTTGGTCTCCCTCTCTGTTCTATTCTTTCTCTCTCTCTCTCTGTATGTCTGTCTGTCAATCTCTCTCTGTCTCACTCTGTGTCTCTCTCACTCTCTCCGTGATTCTCTCTCTCGTAAGTCTCATACTCTGTGTATCAGGGGATTCGCAGAGTAAATGCATGGGGTTACAGGGACAGGATCTGGGTGGGATTGTGGTCGGTACAGACATGATGGGCTGAATGGCCTCTTTTTGCACTGTTGAATTCTATGATTAATCCAGATTGAGTTAATAAAACAGATTTTTAATTAAAATTGACCAGCTTAATATCTGTCCTATTAGAACAGAGATAGGAATTTTCACTGTTTCCCTCTCACTCTCCACCTTGCTCTCTGCCTCTCCCTCCCTCTGTGCCTTTGTGTCTGTCTCTCTCTCTGTCTCACTCTCTCTGTCCCTCTCTCTCTCTGTGCCTCTTTGTGTCTGTCTCTCTCGCTCCGTCTCTCTCTCCCTCCCTCTGTCTCTCTCTCTCTCTGCCTCTCTCTACTTAGGAACCTTTCTTTAAGTTTAAGTTTTTGTTAACCTCAATTAACTTGGTTTAAAAGAATAGTCATTATTCCTCTAAATATGTAAGTATTTTTCTCTGATAGTGATGAATAAATTAGTGAACAAAATAAAAGCAAAATTAAATGACATTTTTATATTCTTGATCACATTTCAGAATTCTGACCAGTGATTATCTGAAATAGTTTGATCTTGAATTTAGTCAGAATAAACTAGTTTTTAACTATTTATATTGTAATATCAAATTCTTATCATCAATAATTAGCAGATGAAATGCCCGACATTTTCAAACAAAATTCCAATCACTGATTTTTACCAGAATTACTTACATCTATTTGTAAGTTGTTTTAAATTTGAACACAGCTTTCCTGATAATATTCAGCGAGCGTTAGGTCAGCATCAATGGTTATATTTCATTCAATGTGACAGGCACAAATCCAGTCGTTATCTATCAAATAAACTGTCAAATCCATTTACATGCTGAATGTCGAAGACAGAGAGAGGGACAGAAAGAGAGAGAAAGGGACATAAAGACGGGGAGAGGGAGATAGAGACAGGGAGAGAGACAGAGGGAGAGAGACAGAGAGGGACAGAGATAGAAAGAAAGAGAGGGGTAGACAGACAGAGAGAGAGGAGGGAAACAGTGAAAATTCCTATCTCTGTTCTAATAGGACAGATATTAAGCTGGTCAATTTTAATTAAAAATCTGTTTTATTAACTCAATCTGGATTAATCATAGAATTCAACAGTGCAAAAAGAGGCCATTCAGCCCATCATGTCTGTACCGACCACAATCCCACCCAGATCCTGTCCCTGTAACCCCATGCATTTACTCTGCGAATCCCCCTGATACTGGCGCTGTGAAGCAGCAGTTCTGCCCCAAAATTTTATCTTAACACAACAGACAATAATATTCCAAATCCCATAACAAGAAAGCATCACATTTACCCAAAATTCAACGGGTAACTCGGAACGATAGTCTATCCCAGGATTATTTCATTCCATACTCACTTCAGACACCAAGTTCGTGGAGATTTCCAGTGTGGCTAAAAAGGAGAATGGGATTGAGGTCGGATTGTGGGAATGGTGAACGCCTATAGCCACCACCTCCACTCCCCCATGGGGTTAGCATGGACAAGGAGTGGGAAATCCCAGAGAAGCCGGATGGTGATCGGAGCGCAGAGATTGCATCGATTCCATCGTGCACCTGCCTTGCCAAGCATGGCCTACACCACCCACCCCCCATTCGCCCCGGCGCACGCGCCCGACACTGTCCCCTGGTGGTATAAATCCACAGAGAATTTGTAAAGCGATACAGGAGCCCGGGTGGGTGTAGGACTTTGAAATCGGAGCTGGATTTTTAAGTCGGGTGCCCCGCTTGCAGTTTCAGAATTGCTAGCAATTCCAATTCTTTCTGACTGCAAGGAGGGGGTTTGCTGAGATTGTAGTGGCAGTGTGGTGAGAGGGGGGGAACACAATCAACTGGAAATTCTTCAGATCTGATGAGAAGCAAATAAGCTGTGTCACCAATGTTGGGAGTCTTACCTTGGCCACCGCGGAGTCGTCCTTGGTGAAGAAGCTGATTTAATCTCCCAAATCTCCTTCTTTCTCCGTCTCTCTTTCTCTCTCTCGCTCTGCCTCTCTGTTCCTCTCTTACTTTCTCTCTCTCTCTCTTATTTTTTTCTCTGTCTCTCTGTGTGTGTGTGTCTCTCTCTCTCTTTCTCAGTCTTTCCCTGTTTCTGTCTCCCATCTAGCTCAGTCTCTTTCTGGCTCTCATTATGTCTCTTGATGTCTCTGTATCTGCCTATCTGTCTCTCTCTTTCTCTCTTTCCCGATCTTTTTCTCTGTCTCCCGTCTCTCTTGGTCTCTCCCTCTCTGTCTAGCGGATTTCCAGGAACTCAGAACCCTGCGTTCAGCTGTTGCTGTGTCGATCAGCGCAGTCTGCTTCTTCGCGAAGGGAGGGGGAAATTTGCACGGCCACTCCCTTGGGATGGCCCGCCCCACTCTCCAAACGTTACACCCAACCCCCTCCGTCCTCCACATGCCTGACATCGAGGCATCGCTCAAACCAAATCCTACATCTGGTCCCTCCCCTCTCTGGCTCTTATAGCCCTGAGTCCACCTCCTGATGCTCTCTTCGACAACGCCCATCTCCACCCCTACTTGAGAGGGACACACTGTTCAAAATCCTGCTCCCCTTCCCTGTGCGGGAGGAGTGAAATTCTCTGCTGAGCCACCCCTCTCACTACCTGTCTGTTTTCAACACAACCACGATGTGGAGATGTCAGCGTTGGACTGGAGTAAACACTGTAAGAAATCTCACAACATCAGGTTAAAGTCCAACAGGTTTATTTGATAGTAAACGCCTCTAGCTTTCGGAGCGCTGTCCCTTCATCAGGTGAGTGGGAGTTCTGATCACAAACAGCGCATAGAAAGGAACACACCTTGTGAGCCACTAGCTCGGAGAGCTAGTGGTGTTTGCTACCAAATAAACTTGTTGGGCTTTAAGCTGATGTTGTGAGACTTCTTCAACACAACCTCCAGCTTAGAAAAAGAGGCTGTGTAGTCTGTCGCTTCTGCCCTGTTGTCCCAGCTCCCATGCACAACCTCTGCTTTCTCAGGCCCTATCCATCTTTCCCACTGTCTTCCCATCTCACACTTTCTCCCCATTCTCCCCATCCCCGTGGGAGCGAGTCGCATATTCTCCCCACTCTCCGGGGGAGCAAGTCCCATATTCTCCCCACTGCCCTTGGGAGCGAATCCCACATTCTCCCCACTCCCCATGGGAGCAAGTCCCACATTCTCCCCACTCCCCATGGGAGCGAGTCCCACATTCTCCCCACTCCCCATGGGAGCGAGTCCCACATTCTCCCCATTCCCTGTGGGAGTGAGTCCCACATTCTCCCCATTCCCTGTGGGAGTGAGTCCCACATTCTCCCCATTCCCTGTGGGAGCGAGTCCCACATTCTCCCTGCTCCCCATGGGAGAGAGTCCCACATTCTCCCCACTCCCTATGGGGGTGAGTCCCACATTCTCCCCACTCCCCATGGGGGTGAGTCCCACATTCTCCCCACTCCCTGTGGGAGCGAGTCCCACGTTCTCCCCACTCCCTATGGGAGCGAGTCCCACATTCTCCCCATTCCCTATGGGAGCGAGTCCCACATTCTCCCTGCTCCCCATGGGAATGAGTCCCACATTCTCCCCACTCCCCGTGGGAGCAAGTCCCACAGTCTCCTCATTTCCTGGCTAAAGCCATTTTTGCAGAATTTTCCTTTGCGATTGAGTTTGCTAGTGATGTTCCATATTGGTGTCTCCCCAACCCTCGGCCCGCAATGTCTTGGTTTCACCCACAAGAGGAAATAACTTCTTTACATCGACCAAATCAATATCTCTTTTATTATCCTAACTTTAGAATATTCCCACAGACTGTCCTTTTCTGGAGGAAAGACATGCTCCCCCCCCCACCCCCGCCCCCCACCACCATTCAGAATTTCCCAATAGTTACAAACTCTCAGCTCCAATCTCAAACTCTTCTTACTGTAACTTCAGCACCTCAATATCAATTTAATGACATGCAAAATAGAACTGTGCACAGTGCTCCCCATGTGGATCCAATCGAGGGATACAGAAACTGGAACTGTGCACAGTTCTCCGAGTGTGGTCCAGTTGAGGGATACGGAGAGTGGAACCGCTCAGCGCTCCCGGTGAGATCTTACTGAGAGATATAGAGACTGGAACTATGCACGGTGCTCCCAGTGTGGGTCTAACTGAGGGATACGGAGACTGGAACTGTGCACAGTGCTCCCAGTGTGGGTCTAACCGAGGGATATGGAGACTGGAACTGTGCACAGTGCTCCCAGTGTGGGTCTAACCGAGGGATATGGAGACTGGAACTGTGCACGGTGCTCCCCATGTGGTCTAACCGAGGGATACGGAGACTGGAACTGTGCACGGTGCTCCCAGTGTGGGTCTAACTGAGGGATACAGAGACTGGAACTGTGCAGGGTGCTCCCAATGTGGGTCTAACTGAGGGATACGGAGACTGGAACTGTGCAGGGTGCTCCCAGTGTGGGTCTAACTGAGGGATACAGAGACTGGAACTGTGCACGGTGCTCCCAGTGTGGGTCTAACTGAGGGATACAGAGACTGGAACTGTGCACGGTGCTCCCCATGTGGGTCTAACCGAGGGATACGGAGACTGGAACTGTGCACGGTGCTCCCAGTGTGGGTCTAACTGAGGGATACAGAGACTGGAACTGTGCACGGTGCTCCCAATGTGGGTCTAACTGAGGGGTAGGAGACTGGAACTGTGCAGGGTGCTCCCAGTGTGGGTCTAACTGAGGGATACAGAGACTGGAACTGTGCACGGTGCTCCCAGTGTGGGTCTAACTGAGGGATACGAGACTGGAACTGTGCACGGTGCTCCCCATGTGGTCTAACCAAGGGATACAGAGACTGGAACTGTGCACGGTGCTCCCCATGTGGTCTAACCGAGGGATACAGAGACTGGAACTGTGCACGGTGCTCCCAATGTGGGTCTAACTGAGGGATACAGAGACTGGAATTGTGCACGGTGCTCCCAGTGTGGTCTAACTGAGGGATACAGAGACTGGAACTGTGCACAGTGCTCCCAGTGTGGGTCTAACAGGGATATGGACGCTGTTCCAATTGTGCTGCAGGTGTCATGCAACAATATAACTTAGTGGCATGTCAACCTTCCCTTTCTCTGTACTGACCTCCAACCCATATTCTCGAAAACAGCAGCTTCTGTGTATATTACAGAGTATAGCAGTCCCTGTGTATATTATAGAGTCGTAGTCCCTGTGCGTATTATAGAGAATAGCAGTGCCGTGCGTATTATAGAGAATAGCAGCCCCTGTGATTATTATAGAGAATAGCAGTCCTTGTGTATATTATAGAGAATAGCAGTCCCTTTGGATATTATAGAGAATAGCAACGCCTATGTATATTATAGAGAATAGCAGCCCCTGTGTATATTATAGAGAATAGCAGTCTCTGTGTATATTATAGAGAATAGCCGCCCCTGTGTACATTATACAGAATACCAGCCTCTGTGTATATTATAGAGAATAGCAGCGCCTGTGTATATTATAAAGAATAGCAGCCTCTCTGTATATTACAGAGAATAGCCTCCCCTGTGTATATTATACAGAATAGCAGTTTCTGTGTATATTATAGAGAATAGCTGCCCGTGTATATTATACAGAATAGCAGCACCTGTGTATATTAGAGAGAATAGCAGTCCCTGTGTATATTATAGAGAATAGCAGCCCCTGTTTATGTTATAGACAATAGCAGCCTCTGTGTATATTATAGAGAATAGCAGCCCCCGTGTATATTGTAGAGAATAGCAGTCCCTGTGTATATTATAGAGAATACCAGCCCTTGTGTATATTATAGAGAATAGCAGTCCCTGTTTATATTATAGAGAATAGCAGTCCCTGTGTATATTATAGAGAATAGCAGCCCCTGTGTATGTTGTAGAGAATAGCAGCGCCTGTGTATAACATAGAGAATAGCAGCCCTTGAGTATATTATAGAGAATAGCCGCCCCTGTGAATATTATACAGAATAGCAGCCTCTGTGTATATTATAGAGAATAGCAGTCCCTGTGTATATTATACAGAATAGCATCCCCTGTGTATATTATAGAGAATAGCAGCGCCTGTGTATATTATAGAGAATAGCAGCCCTTGTGTATATTATAGAGAATAGCAGCCCCTGTGTATATTACAGAGAATAGCAGCCTCTGTGTCTATTATAGAGAATAGCAGCCCCTCTGTATATTATACAGAACAGCAGCCTCTGTGTATATTATACAGATTAGCAGTCCCTGTGTATATCATACAGAATAGCAGTCCCTGTGTATATTGTAGAGAATAGCAGCCTCTGTGTCTATTATAGAGAATAGCTGCCCCTCTGTATATTATACAGAACAGCAGCCTCTGTGTATATTATACAGATTAGCAGTCCCTGTGTATATCATACAGAATAGCAGTCCCTGTGTATATTATAGAGAATAGCAGCCTCTGTGTCTATTATAGAGAATAGCCGCACCTCTGTATATTATACAGAACAGCAGCCTCTGTGTATATTATACAGATTAGCAGTCCCTGTGTATATCATACAGAATAGCAGTCCCTGTGTATATTATAGAGAATAACAGTCCCCGTGTATATTATAGAGAATAGCAGCACCTGTGTATATGGTAGAGAATAGCAGCACCTGTGTATATTATAGAGAATAGCAGCTCCCGTGTACATTATAGAAAATAGCAATCCCTGTGTGCATTATAGAGAATAGCAGCCTCTGTGTATATTATAGAGAATAGCAGTCCCTGTGTATATTATAGAGAATAGCAGTCCCTGTGTATATTATAGAGAATAGCCGTCCCTGTGTATATTATAGAGAATAGCAGCGCCTGTTTATATTGTAGAGAATAGCAGTCCCTGTGTATATTATTGAGAACTGCAGTCCTTGTGTATATTATAGAGAATAGCAGCCCCTGTGTACATTATAGAGAATAGCAGCCCCTGTGTATACTATAGAGAATAGCAGTCCCTGTGTATATTATACAGAATAGCAGCCCCTGTGTATAGTATAGAGAATAGCAGTCCCTGTGAATATTATAGAGAATAACAGCCCCTGTATATGTTATAGAGAATAGCAGTCCCTGTGTATATTTAGAGAATACCAGTCCCTGTGTATATTTAGAGAATACCAGTCCCTGTGTATATTATAGAGAATAGCAGCCCCTGTGTATATTATACAGAATAGCAGTCCCTGTGAATATTATAGAGAATAACAGCCCCTGTGTATATTTAGAGAATAGCAGTCCCTGTGTATATTATAGAGAATAGCAGCCCCTGTGTATCTTTTAGAGAATAGCAGCCTTGTGTATATTATAGAGAATAGATGTCCCTGTGTATATTATAGAGAACAGCAGCCCCTGGAAATATTATACTGAAAAGCAGCCTCTGTGTATATTATAGGGAATAGCAGCCCCTGTGTATATTATAGAGAATAGCAGTCCTGGTGTATATTATAGAGAATAGCAGCCCCTGTGTGTATTATAGAGAATAGCAGTCCTTGTGTATATTATAGAGAATAGATGTCCCTGTGTATATTATAGAGAACAGCAGCCCCTGGGAATATTATACAGAAAAGCAGACTCTGTGTATATTATAGAGAATAGCAGCCCCTGTGTATATTATATAGAATAGCAGTCCTTGTGTATATTATAGAGAATAGCAGCCCCTGTGTGTATTATAGAGACTAGCAGCACTTGTGTATATTACAGAGAATAGCAGCACCTGTATATGTTATACAGAATACCAGTCCCTGTGTATAATATAGACAATAGCAGCCCCTGTGTATATTATAGAGAATAGCAGTCCCTGTGTATATTATAGAGAACAGCAGTCCCTGTGTATATTATAGAGAATAGCAATCCCTGTGTATATTATAGAGAATAGCAGTCCCTGTGTATATTATACAGAATAGCAGCCCCTGTGTATATTATAGAGAATAGCAGGTCCTGTGAATATTATTGAGAACTGCAGTCCTTGTGTATATTATAGAGAATAGCAGCCCCTGTGTATATTATAGAGAATAGCAGCCCCTGTGTATACTATAGAGAATAGCAGTCCCTGTGTATATTATACAGAATAGCAGCCCCTGTGTATATTATAGAGAATAGCAGTCCCTGTGAATATTATAGAGAATAACAGCCCCTGTGTATGTTATAGAGAATAGCAGTCCCTGTGTATATTTAGAGAATACCAGTCCCTGTGTATATTTAGAGAATACCAGTCCCTGTGTATATTATAGAGAATAGCAGACTCTGTGTATATTATAGAGAATAGCAGTCCCTGTGTATATTATAGAGAATAGCAGCCCCTGGGAATATTATACAGAAAAGCAGACTCTGTGTATATTATAGGGAATAGCAGCCCCAATGTATATTATAGAGAATAGCAGTCCCTGTGAATATTATTGAGAACTGCAGTCCTTGTGTATATTATACAGAATAGCAGCCCCTGTGTATATTATAGAGAATAGCAGTCCCTGTGAATATTATAGAGAATAACAGCCCCTGTGTATATTTAGAGAATAGCAGTCCCTGTGTATCTTATAGAGAATAGCAGCCTTGTGTATATTATAGAGAATAGATGTCCCTGTGTATATTATAGAGAACAGCAGCCCCTGGAAATATTATACAGAAAAGCAGCCTCTGTGTATATTATAGGGAATAGCAGCCCCTGTGTGTATTATAGAGAATAGCAGTCCTTGTGTATATTATAGAGAATAGATGTCCCTTTGTATATTATAGAGAACAGCAGCCCCTGGGAATATTATACAGAAAAGCAGACTCTGTGTATATTATAGAGAATAGCAGCCCCTGTGTACATTATATAGAATAGCAGTCCTTGTGTATATTATAGAGAATAGCAGCCCCTGTGTGTATTATAGAGACTAGCAGCACTTGTGTATATTACAGAGAATAGCAGCACCTGTATATGTTATACAGAATACCAGTCCCTGTGTATAATGTAGAGAATAGCAGCCCCTGTATATATTATAGAGAATAGCAGCCCCTGTGTATATTATAGAGAATAGCAGTCCCTGTGTATATTATAGAGAATATCAGTCCCTGTGTGTATTATAGAGAATATCAGTCCCTGTGTATATTATAGAGAATAGCAGTCCCTGTGTATATTATAGAGAATCGCAGTCCCTGTGTATATGTTAGAGAATAGCAGTCCCTGTGTATATGATAGAGAATAGCAGTCCCTGTGTATATTATAGCGATTAGCAGTCCCTGTGTATATTATAGAGATTAGCAGTCCCTGTGTATATTATAGAGAATAGCAGTCCCTGTGTATATTATAGAGAATAGCAGCCCCTGTGTATAATATAGAGAATAGCAGCACCTGTGTATATTATATAGAATAGCAGCACCTGTGTATATTATACAGAATAGCAGCACCTGTATATATTATAGAGAATAGCATTCCCTGTGTATATTATAGAGAATAGCAGTCCCTGTGTATATTATAGAGAATAGCAGTCCCTGTGTATATTATAGAGAATAGCACCTCCTGTGTATATTATAGAGAATAGCAGTCCCTGTGTATATTATACAGAATAGCAGTCCCTGTGAATATTATTGAGTACTGCAGTCCTTGTGTATATTATAGAGAATAGCAGCACCTGTGTATATTATAGAGAATAGCAGCCCCTGTGTATACTATAGAGAATAGCAGTCCCTGTGTATATTATACAGAATAGCAGTCCCTGTGAATATTATAGAGAATAACAGCCCCTGTGTATATTATAGAGAATAGCAGTCCCTGTGTATATTATAGAGAATAGCAGTCCCTGTGTATATTATAGAGAATAGCCGCCCCTGCGTATATTATAGGGTATAGCAGCCCCTGTGTATATTATTGAGAATAGCAGCACCTGTGCATATTAGAGAGAATAGCAGTCCCTGTGTATATTAGAGAGAATAGCAGTCCCTGTGTATATTAGAGAGAATAGCAGCCCCTGTGTATATTAGAGAGAATAGCAGCCCTGTGTATATTATAGAGAATAGCAGCCTCTGTGCACATTATAGAGAACCGTAGCCCCTGTCGATATAATAGAGAATAGCAGTCCTTGTGTATATTATAGAGAATTGCAGCCCCTGTGTATATTATAGGGAATAGCAGCCCCAGTGTCTATTATTGAGAATAGCAGCCCCTGTGTATATTAGAGAGAATAGTAGCCCTGTGTATATTATTGAGAATAGCAGCCCCTGTGTATATTATAGGGAATACCAGCCCCCTGTGTATATTACTGAGAATAGCAGCCCCTGTGTATATTAGAGAGAATAGCAGCCCTGTGTATATTATAGAGAATAGCAGCCCCTGTCTATGTTATAGAGAATAGCAGTCCTTGTGTATAATATAGAGAATAGCAGCCCCTGTGCATATTATAGAGAATAGCAGCACCTTTGTATATTAGAGAATCGCAGCACCTGTGTATATTATAGAGAATAGCAGCACCTATGTATGTTATAGAGAACAGCAGTCCTTGTGTATATTATAGAGAATAGCAGCCCCTGTGTATATTATAGAGAATAGCAATCCCTGTGTATATTATAGAGAATAGCAATCCCTGTGTATATTATAGAGAATAGCAGCCTATGTGTATATTATAGAGAATAGCAGTCCCTGTGTATATTATAAAGAATAGCCGTCCCTGTGTGTATTAGAGAGAATAGCAGTCCCTGTGTAAATTATAGAGAATAGCAGTCCCTGTGTATATTATAAAGAATAGCAGTCCCTGTGTATATTATAGAGAATAGCAGTCCCTGTGTATATTATAGAGAATAGCAGTCCCTGTGTATATTACAAAGAATAGCAGTCCCTGTGTGTATTAGAGAGAATAGCAGTCCCTGTGTAAATTATAGAGAATAGCAGTCCCTGTATATATTATAGAGAATAGCAGTCCCTGTGTATATTATAGAGAATAGCAATCCCTGTGTATATTATAGAGAATAGCAGCCCCTGTGTATATTATAAAGAATAGCAATCCCTGTGTATATTATAGAGAATAGCAGTCCCTGTGTATATTATAAAGAATAGCAGCCCCTGTGTATATTATAGAGAATAGCAGTCCCTGTGTATATTATAGAGAATAGCAGCCCCTGTGTATATTACAGAGAATAGCAGCCCCTGTGTATATTATAAAGAATAGCAGTCCCTGTGTATATTATAGAGAATAGCAGCCCCTGTGTAAGTTATAAAGAATAGCAGTCCCTGTGTATATTATAAAGAATATCAGTCCCTGTGTATATTATAGACAATAGCAGTCCCTGTGTATATTATAAAGAATAGCACTCCCTGTTTTTATTATAGAGAATAGCAGCCCCTGTGTATATTAGAGAGAATAGCTGCCCCTGTGTGTACTATAGAGAATAGCAATCCCTGTGTATATTATACAGAACAGCAGTCCCTGTGTATATTATAGAGAACAGCAATCCCTGTGTATATGATAGAGAATAGCTGTCCCTGTGTATATTATAGAGAATTGCAATCCCTGTGTTTATTATAGAGAATAGCATCCCCTGTGTATATTATAGGGAACAGCAGCCCCTGTGTATATTAGAGAGAATAGCAGTCCCTGTGTATATTAGAGAGAATAGCAGTGCCTGTGTATATTAGAGAGAATAGCAGCCCCTGTGTATATTAGAGAGAATAGCAGCCCTGTGTATATTATAGAGAATATCAGCCTCTGTGTACAGTATAGAGAATAGCAGCCCCTGTGTATTTTATAGGGAATAGCAGCCCCTGTGTATATTATAGAGAATAGCAGCACCTGTGTATTCTATAGAGAATAGCAGTCCCTGTGTATATTATAGAGAATAGCAGCACCTGTGTATATTATAGACAACAGCAGTCCCTGTGAATATTATAGAGAACAGCAATCCTTGTGTATATTATAGAGAATAGCAGCCCCTATGTATATTATAGAGAATAGCAGCACTTGTGTATATTAGTAGAGAACAGCACTCCGTGTGTATATTATAGACAACAGCAGTCCCTGTGAATATTATGGAGAATAGCAGCCCCTGTGTATATCATAGAGAATAGCAGCACCTGTGTATATTATAGAGAATAGCAGTCTCTGTGAATATTATAGAGAATAGCAGTCCCTGTGCATAATATAGAGAATAGCCGCCCCTGTGTATATTATAGAGAATAGCAATCCCTGTGTATATTATAGAGAATAGCAGTCCCTGTGTATATTATAAAGAATAGCCGTCCCTGTGTGTATTAGAGAGAATAGCAGTCCCTGTGTAAATTATAGACAATAGCAGTCCCTGTGTATATTATAAAGAATAGCAGTCCCTGTGTATATTATAGAGAATAGCAATCCCTGTGTATATTATAGAGAATAGCAGTCCCTGTGTATATTACAAAGAATAGCAGTCCCTGTGTGTATTAGAGAGAATAGCAGTCCCTGTGTAAATTATAGAGAATAGCAGTCCCTGTATATATTATAGAGAATAGCAGTCCCTGTGTATATTATAGAGAATAGCAGTCCCTGTGTATATTATAGAGAATAGCAGCCCCTGTGTATATTATAAAGAATAGCAGTCCCTGTGTATATTATAGAGAATAGCAGTCCCTGTGTGTATTATAGAGAATAGCAATCCCTGTGTGTATTATAGAGAATAGCAGCCCCTGTGTATATTATAGAGAATAGCAGTCCCTGTGTATATTATAGGGAATAGCATCCCTGTGTATATTATAAGGATAGCAACCCCTTTGTATATTATAGAGAATAGCAGTCCCTGTGTATATTATAGAGAATAGCAGTCCCTGTGTATATTATAGAGAATAGCACCCCTGTGTATATTACAGAGAATAGCAGTCCCTGTGTATATTATAGAGAATAGCAGTCCCTGTGTATATTATAGAGAATAGCAGTCCCTGTGTATATTATAGAGAATAGCAGTCCCTGTGTATATTATAGAGAATAGCTGTCCCTGTGTATATTATAGAGAATAGCAGCCCTGTGTATATTATAGAGAATAGCTGCCCCTGTGTATATTATAGAGAATAGCAGCCCCTGTGTATATTATAGAGAATAGCAGTCCCTGCGTATATTATAGGGAATAGCAATCCCTGTGTATTTTATAGAGAATTGCAGCCCCTGTGTATATTATAGAGAATAGCAGTCCGTGTGTATATTATGAAGAATAGCAGCCCCTGTGTATATTATAAAGAATAGTAGCCCCTGTGTATATTATAGAGAATAGCAGTCCCTGTGTATATTATAGAGAATAGCAGCCCCTGTGTATATTATAGAGAATAGCAATCCCTGTGTATATTATAAAGAATAGCAGTCCCTGTGTATATTATAGAGAATAGCAATCCCTGTGTATATTTTAAAGAATAGCAGTCCCTGTGTATGTTATAGAGAATAGCAGCCCCTGTGTATATCATAGAGAATAGCAGTCCCTGTGTATATTATAGAGAATAGCAGCCCCTGTGTATATTATAGAGAATAGCAGTCCCTGTGTATATTATAGAGAATAGCAGTCCCTGTGTATATTATAGAGAACGAGTCCCTGTGTATATTATAGAGAATAGCAGTCCCTGTGTATATTATAGAGAATAGCAGCCCCTGTGTATATTATAGAGAATAGCAGTCCCTGTGTATATTATAGAGAATAGCAGCCCCTGTGTATATTATAGAGAATAGTAGCCCTGTGTATATTATAGAGAATAGCAGCCCCTGTGTATATTATAGAGAATAGCAGCCCCTGTGTATATTATAGAGAATAGCAGTCCCTGTGTATATTATAGAGAATAGCAGCCCTGTGTATATTATAGAGAATAGCAGCCCCTGTGTATATTATAGAGAATAGCAGTCCTTGTGTATATTATAGAGAATAGCAGCCCCTGTGTATATTATAGAGAATAGCAGCACCTTTGTATATTAGAGAATAGCAGCACCTGTGTATATTATAGAGAATAGCAGCACCTGTGTATATTATAGAGAATAGCAGTCCCTGTGTATATTATAGAGAATAGCAGTCCCTGTGTATATTATAGAGAATAGCAGTCCCTGTGTATATTATAGAGAATAGCAGTCCCTGTGTATATTATAGAGAATAGCAGTCCCTGTGTATATTATAGAGAATAGCAGTCCCTGTGTATATTATAGAGAATAGCAGTCCCTGTGTATATTATAGAGAATAGCAGTCCCTGTGTATATTATAGAGAATAGCAGTCCCTGTGTATATTATAGAGAATAGCAGTCCCTGTGTATATTATAGAGAATAGCAGTCCCTGTGTATATTATAGAGAATAGCAGTCCCTGTGTATATTATAGAGAATAGCAGTCCCTGTGTATATTATAGAGAATAGCAGTCCCTGTGTATATTATAGAGAATAGCAGTCCCTGTGTATATTATAGAGAATAGCAGTCCCTGTGTATATTATAGAGAATAGCAGTCCCTGTGTATATTATAGAGAATAGCAGTCCCTGTGTATATTATAAAGAATAGCAGTCCCTGTGTATATTATAGAGAATAGCAATCCCTGTGTATATTAGAGAGAATAGCAGCCCCTGTGTATATTATAGAGAATAGCAATCCCTGTGTATATTATAGAGAATAGCAGCTCCTGTGTATTTAATAGAGAATAGCGGCCGCTGTGTATATTATAGAGAATAGCAGACTCTATGTACACTATAGGGATTAGCATCCCCTGTGTATATTATGGAGAGTAGTAGCCCCTGTGTATATTATAGAGAATAGCAGTCCCTATATTTTATATTATATAGTGTATGTTATAGCCAATACCTGCCCCTGTGTCTCTTGTAGGGAATTCACTAAGAAGTCTGACAACACCAGGTTTAAGTCCAACCGATTTATTTGATAGTTAACTCAGACAAGCTTTCGAGGCCGTTCTCTTCGTCAGGTGAAGCCCCTGTTTATTTTATAGAGAATAGAAGTCCCTGTGTATGTTATAGAGGTCATGGCGCAGGAGATGGACCACATGCTGTTGAAGGCTCTGTTAATAACTATAAATGGAAATCCACAGCTGAGGGAAAGGAAGAACACATTAGAAGCAGCACTTTGGAACGTGGCATCGTCAGAACAAATGTGACAGTGGTGAACGAGCTGAAAGAAAGGGAGAGAGTACTTACAGGATGTAGGGTGTGAAGAGCTGGGAGTTGGTGGGTTTGTAACGAATGTTGGTAGATAGTCTGTTGCCGGAAATGGAGACAGAAAGGTTAAGGAAGGGAAAGGAAGTGTCGGAGATGGACTAGGTGAAGGCAATGGAGGGTGGAAATTAAGTGAAATTGATAAATTTTTCCAGGTCTGGACGAGAAGCGGCACCAAAATAGTCACCAATGTCCCGGTAAAGGAGTTGTGGAGAGGACTTGGGTGGGCCTGGAACAAGGAATATTTCATACACCCCATTAAAAAAAAGTGTAGCTCAAGCCCATATGGATACCATTGCTACTCCTTTTAAGTTGGAGAAAGTTGGATGAGTTAAAGGAGAAGTTTTAAAGTGCATCAAGGTAGATAAATCTTGGGACCTGATGAAGTGTACCTCAGGACACTGTAGGAGGCTAGGGAGGAAATTGTAGGTCCCCTAGCAGAGATATTTGAGTCATCCGTAGTCATAGGTGAGGAGTCTGAAGATTGGAGAGTAACAAATGTTGTGTCTTTGTTTAAAAAGGGCTGCAGGGAAAAGCCTGGGAACTACAGGCCAGTGAGCCTCACATCTGCGATGGGTAAATTGTTGAAAGGTTTTCTGAGAGACAGGATCTACAGGCATTTAGAGATACAAGGATTTAGGAACAGTCAGCATGGTTTTGTGAGTGCAAAATCATGTCTGACACATTTGATTGAGGTTTTGAAGGAGTAACCAGAAGGTAGATGAGGTCAGTGCAGTTGACATTGTCTACATGGACTTTAGCAAGGCCTTTGACAAGGTACCACATGGTAGGTTGTTGCATAAAGTTAAATCTCACAGGATCCAGGGTGAGGTATCTAAAGAAATACAAAATTGGCTTCTCGACAGAAGCCAGAGGGTGGTTGTAGACAGTTGTTTTTCAAACTGGAGGCCTGTGACCGGCGGTGTGCCTCAGGGATCAGTGCTGGATCCACCGTTATTGGTCATTTATATTAATGATGTGGATGAGAATATAGGAGGCATGGTTAGTAAGTTTGCAGATGACACTCAAATTGGTGGCATAGTGGGCAGTAAAAAATGTTATCTCCAATTGCAACAGGATCTTGATCAATTGGGCCAGTGGGCTGACAGATGCAGATGGAGTTTAATTTAGATAAATGTGAGGTGATGCATTTTGGTCGATCAAACCAAGGCAGGACTTACTCAGTTAATGGTAGGGTGTTCGGGAGAGTTACAGAACAAAGAGATCTTGGGGTACAGGTTCATAGCTTCTTGAAAGTGGAGTCACAGATAGACAGAGTGGTGAAGAAGGTATTCAGCATGCTTGGTTCCATTGGTCAGAACATTGAATACAGGAGTTGGGACGTCTTGTTGAAGTTGTAAGGTCACACTTGGAATACTGTGTGCAATTCTGGTCACCCTGTTATAGAAAAGATATTATTAAACTAGAAAGAGTGTAGAAAAGATTTACTAGGATGCTACTGGGTCTTGATGGATTGAGTTATAAGGAGAAGCTGGATAGACTGGGACTTTTTCTCTGGAGCATAGGAGGCTGAAGGGTGATCTTATAGAGATCCATAAAATAATGAGGGGCACAGATCAGCGAGATAGTCAATATCTTTTCCCAAAGGTAGGGGAGTCTAAAACTAGAGGGTATCGGTTTAAGGTGAGAGGGGAGAGATATAAAAATGTCCAGAGGAGCATTTTTTTCACACAGAGGGTAGTGAGTATCTGGAACAAGCTGCCAGAGGTAGTAGAAGACGCGGGTACAATTTTGTCTTTTAAAAAGCATTTAGACAGTTAAATGGGTGAAATGGATATAGAGGGATATAGGCCAAATGCAGGCAATTGGGATTAGCTTAGAGGTTAGCTTAGCCGAAGGGCTTGTTTCCATGCTGTAAACCTTTTTATCTGTAAGTTGTTGCAAGATAGAACGAGTTCAGCCAGGCGGAGGAGAGTGGTGTTGGATGGGAATCGTTCAGGACTCTTTTCAAGAAAGAAGTGAAGAGTTTTTAGGCCAACCTTGAGTGGGATGGAGGTGTAGAGAGAGAGCACATCCATGGGGAATAGGAGGTGGTGAGGTCCTGCAAACTGGAAGCTGTCAATATGACGCAGGCATCCAAGGAATCCTGGATGTAGGTAGGGACGGAATGGATTGGGGGAGATGCGGATGGAGTCAAAGTGAGAGGGAATAAGTTCAGTGGGGCAGGAGAATGCTGACAGAATGGGGCCTACCCATTCTTTTTGAGAATTTTGGAAAGTAGGTAGAAGCAGGCTGTCCAGGGTTGGGAGGTTGAAAGCTATGAGGGGGAAGATATCTGGAGGAAATGGGTCTGGTGACGGAGTTGGAGATAATGGTGTGGTCATCATCTGGGGGGAGGTAGGAGGAAGTATCTGAGAGTTGGTGCTCAGTGTCTGAGATAGAGGTCAGTCCACCAGACAACAACAGCACTCCCTTTGTCGGCAGTTTGATAACAATGTCAGGGTTGGATCTGAGGGAGCGAAAAGTTTGAGAAGAGAGAGGTTGGAATGGGTGACGAGGGCAGAAAAATTGAGATGGCCAATGTCCCGTAAACAGTTCCCAATAAAAAGATCGAGGTCAGGTCATTGTCCCGGTGGGGGTGTCCAATTGGAGGCAGAACGTTGGAGGCACGTGAAAGGACCCGTGGAATTGGGGGAGGACTCTTACCCAAAGGAAAAGGTACGGAGAAAAGGGCGATGAAGAAGAGTTCATCAACATTAAGGTTCATATCCACAGCTCTCTGAAGGTTGCCACTCAAGTGGATAGAGCCGTGAAGAAGACTTTTAGTGTGTTAGCGTTTATTAACAGGGGATTTGAGTTTAAGAGCTGTGGGGTTATGCTGTGACTACCAGATCTTGACGAGATCCATATTTGGAATATTGTGTTCAGTTCTGGTCACCTAATTATAAGAAGGATGTGGAAGCATTGGAGAGAGTGCAGAGGAGATTTACCAGGATGCTGCCTGGTTTGGAGGGTAGGTCTTATGAGGAAAGGTTGAGGGAGCTGGGGCTTTTCTCTTTAGAACGGAGGAGGATGAGAGGTGACTTAATAGAAGTTTATCAGATGATGAGGGGGATAGATAGAATGGATGCGCAGAGGGTGGATGTAGCTGTTAGTAGGGAGCATAACTATAAGGTTCATGGTGGGAGATAGAGGAGGGATGTCCGAGGTGATAGATTCTTTACTCAGAGAGTGGTTGGGGTGTGGAATAGACTGCCTGCTGTGATAGTGGAGTCGGACATTTTAGGAACTTTCAAGCAGTTATTGGATAGGCACATGGAGTGATAAGGAGTGGGATAGCTTGTTCTTGGGTTTGGATATAGATTGGCACAATATTGAGGGCCGAAGGGCCTGTTCTATGTTTCAATGTCTATAATCCATTGAGGTGGGGATATAAGGTACAAAGCTGAGAACAGCATGCTCAGCCTCAGAGAGGGGAAGGGGGGAGTGTATGGTGAAGACATGGCAAGGGTTGGTGCTGGAAGAGATGGAGGGATTGGGATTGGTGGAGGGCCTGGGGTGGGCAGTGGTGAAGCTTGTGTTCCTTTATATCTGCACAGAAACAGGAAAAAGTTTTTGTTAAGATGTGGAATGATGAGGAGGGTGACATGAAACTGGGGGACAGGAACAGCTTTGAGAGGGAGAGAGTCAGACGGTGTTCCTGGAGAGAGATGTGGAGGGTCTTGATCTGGCGGCACATGGAACTGAGTGTGGCTTTCAGGATGTGGCGAGAACAGCAACTCAAAGAATGGTGTAAATCCTGGAGGTTATAGGCGAGGAGGAATTTGAATTGAAATCCCGTGGGAGTAATTTAGAGACAAAGACAGTCACTGAGGATGGAATGTGGCTGTGGAAGTGAGTCTTGATAAATTGAAGGGTATGTGGAATATTCCTTATTCCAGGCCTAGCCAGGCCCCCTCCCACAACTCCTTTACCGGAACATTGGTGACTGTTTTGGTGCCGTTTCAGTTCCAGACCTGGGAAAATCCATCAATGCTGCTTCCAGCAGCCTTTTCCCTGGTTTGTGTGGCTATGACTCATCTTCCATTTCCTCACCCTGCAGTATAGATATCTCCCACTTTCTCTCTGCCTTTTAGTTTTGACAAAGGGTTATCTGGACTCAAAATGTCAGCTCATTTCTCTGCTTACAGATGCTGCCAGAGCTGCTAAGATTTTGCAGTGTTTTCTCTGTTGATTTCAGATTCCAGCATCTGCAGTAATGTGCTTTAATCTGGGTACCATCCAGGATTTATCAGCCTTCTTCATTGTTCTCACAATCTCTTTTTTTGATTCAGTTATCACCACCAGGTGGCAATGGTTAATCATATGAATTCTTCTCCATCTCTCTCTCTCTGTCCCTCTTTCTACCTCTCTGTCTGTCTCTCTCTGTTTCTCTCTCTGTCCCTCTATCTGTCTCTCCCTCTGTCCCCCTCTCTCTTCCTGTCTCTATCTCTGTCTCTTTCCCTTTCTCTCTCTCTTTCTGTTCTCTGACTCTCTGTCTTTCTGTGTCTGTCTCTCTGTCTTTCTCTCTCTCTCTCTCTCTCTGTCTCTCTCTCTCCCCCCTCTGTCTTTCTCTCTCTCTCTCGTCTCTCTCTTTCTCTCTGTTTCTGTATCTCTATCTCCCCCCCCCCCCCCCCCCCCCGTCTCCTCTCTCTCTTTCTGTCTCTCTATTGCTGTCAGTATGTGACCAGCTGTTTTCTCTCCCTGTCTCTGACCCCCAGTCCAAGTTTTGTTTGTGGCCAGTCCTGGTTCCCATGGTAATGGTAAAGCCTGCCAAGGCCTGTTTATCTTCAGCCAGTAAATGAGATTAACAGACTTTGTCTTTGTTGAATGAGGAAATGAGATCAGGACAAATTAGGAGATTTTTACTTTAAGTACAACACGCTTGGAGAGGCTGAATGGCCTCCTCCTGTTCCTGTGTAACAGGCTGGAGGGGCTGAATGGGGCCTCCTCCTGTTCCTGTGTAACAGGCTGGAGGGGCTGAATAGGGCCTCCTCCTGTTCCTGTGTAACAGGCTGGAGGGGCTGAATGGGGCCTCCTCCTGTTCCTGTGTAACAGGCTGGAGGGGCTGAATGGCCTCCTCCTGTTCCTGTGTAACAGGCTGGAGGGGCTGAATGGGGCCTCCTCCTGTTCCTGTGTAACAGGCTGGAGGGGGCTGAATGGGGCCTCCTCCTGTTCCTGTGTAACAGGCTCGAGGGGCTGAATGGCCTCCTCCTGTTCCTGTGTAACAGGCTCAGGGGGCTGAATGGGGCCTCCTCCTGTTCCTGTGTAACAGGCTCGAGGGGCTGAATGGGGCCTCCTCCTGTTCCTGTGTAACAGGTTGGAGGGGCTGAATGGCCTCCTCCTGTTCCTGTGTAACAGGTTGGAGGGGCTGAATGGCCTCCTCCTGTTCCTGTGTAACAGGCTGGAGGGGCTGAATGGGGCCTCCTCCTGTTCCTGTTCCTGTTCCTGTGTAACAGGCTGGAGGGGCTGAATGGCCTCCTTTGGTGTGGTTGATGTTTGGATTGTCTCCAGCTCTCTCTCTCTCTCTGTAGCCAGGATGTGGTTTTCTTTGAAACAGGAAGTCAGGAACTCGGGCACCATCTCTGTGATTCAGTTTGGTAGTTTTGTAATGAGGATTATTGAATCAGATAGTTAGAATAAGGAGGCCATTCAGCCCCTCGTTTCTCCTGCTGGCCCTGTGATTCTTTCAATCCCTCCTCTCCCCCTCCATCTCTCTGTAAATCTTTCCCCATCCAGTATTTCTCCAGTTGTCCCTTTGGAAAGTTCCTGTTGAATCTGCTTCCAGCTTCCTTTCAGGCAGCACCTTCCAGATCACAACAACTGGCTGCGTTCACAATAAACATTCCCTCATTCCCCTCCCCCCCCCACCCCCTCTGGTTCTTTTCCCAATCGCCTTCAATCTGGGTCCCCCTCTGGTTCCTGACCCTCCTGTCACTGGGAAAGTTTCTCTTTATTGACCCCCGTCACAAACCCCCTTCCCCGATTTGGAACGCCTCGATTCAATATCCCCCTTAATCTTCTCCGCTCAGAGGAGAACAACTCCATCCTCTATCACCATTCACCCCCCCATCCCATCAACCTCCCCTCATCCCCACCCCTATCACACCACCCAGCCCATCAACCTCCCCTCACCCCCACCTCCATCCCCCATCACCATTCACCCCCCCATCCCATCAACCTCCCTCATTCCCCCCCCATCACCCATCACTCACTTCACTTCCTATCACCCCCATTCCATCAACGTCCCTCACCCCCCCACCTCCAAACCCCATCACTATCACCCCCCACTCCCATCAACCTCCCCTAACTCCCCACCCCCATCACCCATCAACCTGCCACTTCCATCAACCTCCCCTCACCTTCATCCCCCACCCCCATCACCCCTACTCCCCACCCCTCCATCACTCATCACCCCCTACTCCCATTCAACCTCCGCTCACCCCATCCCCCAAACCTCCACTCCATCACCCAACCTGCTCCCATCAACCTCCCCTCACTCCCCATGTGCCCAACCCACTACTTCCCCTCAGCCACCCAACCATCCCTCCTCACCTTCAAGCCACCGTCTCTTCACCTCCAACCACCCCTCCTCACCCCCGCCCCCCCCCCCCCCACCCTCATCCCCCCACCCTATCCCCCCACCTCATCCACCCCACCCTTCATCCCCCACCCTCATCCCCCCACCCTCATCCCCCACCCCAAACTGCTCAGGTGCACTGAAGACACATGTCTACCTGAAGACGAGAAAGTGAGAAAGTTCCGGTAAATTTCCTCTGCATTTCGGCTCCTCTGCCAGGCTATGAACTCCTTTCCCAAGTGTAGGTTCCCACAGGAACTGAAGATGCAGACACAGAGAGAGAGAGAGAGAGAGAGACTCCCTCTTTAACAGAGGCCCCTGACAGAAAGAGAGAGAGAGACTCCCTCTTTAACAGGGGTCCCTGACAGAGAGAGAGAGAGACTCCCTCTTTAATGGGGGTCCCTGACAGAGAGAGAGAGAGACTCCCTCTTTAACAGGGGTCCCTGATAAAGAGAGAGAGAGAGAGAGAGACTCCCTCTTCAACATAGAACATAGAACATTACAGCGCAGAACAGGCCCTTCGGCCTTCGATGTTGCGCTGACCAATTATGAAAAAAAAGCAATGACCCTCCAAACTAAACCATTCCCTTCTCTTCCATAAACTTATCAACTAACCCCTTAAACGCCACCAAACTTGGCGCATCTACAACTGCCGCAG
>JAGIQG010000005.1:130309918-130445355 GCA_024679065.1 Sphyrna mokarran | reverse complement strand
TACAACTGCCGCAGGCAGGGCATTCCACTCCCTAACCACCCTCTGGGTAAAGAACCTACCTCTGATATCCGTCCTATAACTATCACCCCTTAATTTAAAGCTGTGTCCCCTCGTGCTAGCTTTCTCCATCCTAGGAAAAAGGCTATCACTGTCCACCCTATCTAAACCTCTAATCATCTTATATGTTTCGATTAGGTCCCCTCTTAGCCGCCTCCTTTCTAACGAAAACAACCTCAAATCCCTCAGCCTCTCCTCATAAGACATGCCCTCCATACCAGGCAACATACTGGTAAACCTCCTCTGTACCCTCTCCAATGCCTCCACATCTTTCTTATAATGTGAGGACCAGAACTGCACACAATACTCCAAGTGCGGCCGCACTAGAGTTTTGTACAGTTGCAACATGACGTTGCGGTTCCGAAATTCAATCCCTCTACCAATAAAAGCTAAGACTCCGTATGCCTTCTTAACAACCTTATCGACTTGACTGCCTACTTTCAGGGATCTATGCACAAATACACCAAGATCCCTCTGTTCATCAGCACTATTAAGAATCCTACCATTAGCCCTATACTCTACACAATTATTATTCCTGCCAAAGTGCATTAACTCACACTTTTCCACATTAAACTCCATTTGCCACCTCTCGGCCCAGCTCTGCAACTTGTCAAGTCTCTCTGCAAACTATAACACCCCTCTTCACTATCTACCACTCCACCGACTTTAGTGTCATCTGCAAATTTACTAATCCATCCTTCAATACCCTCATCCAGATCATTTATAAAAATTACAAACAGCAGGGGCCCCAAAACAGACCCCTGAGGTACACCACTTGTAACCGAACTCCACAATGAATATCTCCCATCAACCACCACCCTCTGTCTTCTATCTGCTAGCCTCTGACAGAGACCCTGACAGAGAGAGAGAGAGACTCCCTCTTTAACAGGAGTCCCTGACAGAGAAGAGAGAGAGAGAGAGAGACTCCCTCTTTAACAGAGTCCCTGACAGAGAGAGAGAGAGAAAGAGACTCCCTCTTTAACAGAGTCCCTGACAGAGAGAGAGAGAGAAAGAGACTCCCTCTTTAACAGGAGTCCCTGACAGAGAGAGAGAGACTCCCTCTTTAACGGAGTCCCTGACAGAAAGAGAGAGAGACTCCCTCTTTAACAGAGTCCCTGACAAAGAGAGAGAGAGAGACTCCCTCTTTAACAGAGTCCCTGACAGAGAGAGAGAGAGACTCCCTCTTTAACAGAGTCCCTGACAGAAGAGAGAGAGAGAGAGAGACTCCCTCTTTAACAGAGTCCCTGACAGAGAGAGGGAGAGACTCCCTCTTTAACAGAGTCCCTGACAGAGAGAGAGAGAGACTCCCTCTTTAACAGAGTCCCTGACAGAGAGAGAGAGAGACTCCCTCTTTAACAGAGTCCCTGACAGAAGAGAGAGAGAGAGAGAGACTCCCTCTTTAACAGAGTCCCTGACAGAGAGAGAGAGAGAGAGACTCCCTCTTTAACAGAGTCCCTGACAGAGGGAGAGAGAGACTCCCTCTTTAACAGAGTCCCTGACAGAGAGAGAGAGAGAGAGACTCCCTCTTTAACAGAGTCCCTGACAGAGAGAGAGAGAGACTCCCTCTTTAACAGAGTCCCTGACAGAGAGAGAGAGAGAGAGAGAGAGACTCCCTCTTTAACAGGAGTCCCTGACAGAGAGAGAGGGAGAGACTCCCTCTTTAACAGGAGTCCCTGACAGAGAGAGAGAGAGAGAGAGAGAACTCCCTCTTTAACAGGAGTCCCTGACAGAGAGAGAGAGAGGCTCCCTCTTTAACAGAGTCCCTGACAGAGGGAGAGAGAGACTCCCTCTTTAACAGAGTCCCTGACAGAGAGAGAGAGAGAGAGAGACTCCCTCTTTAACAGGAGTCCCTGACAGAGAGAGAGAGAGACTCCCTCTTTAACAGAGTCCCTGACAGAGAGAGAGAGAGAGAGACTCCCTCTTTAACAGAGTCCCTGACAGAGGGAGAGAGAGAGAGACTCCCTCTTTAACAGGAGTCCCTGACAGAGAGAGAGAGACTCCCTCTTTAACAGGAGTCCCTGACAGAGAGAGAGAGAGAGACTCCCTCTTTAACAGGAGTCCCTGACAGAGAGAGAGAGAGAGAGAGACTCCCTCTTTAACAGGAGTCCCTGACAGAGAGAGAGAGAGACTCCCTCTTTAACTGTTTACTGGGAAGCTGAGAGACTGTTGCGTTGGTGGGGAGTTTATTTGTGTGGAGGGTTTGAGTTCCAGAAAAGAACATAGAAAATTATGACACAGAGACAGGCCCTTCGGCCCCTCCAAGCCTGCACCGACCATGCTGCCCGACTGAACTAAAGCCCCAACCCTTCCGGGGACGATATCCCTCTATTCCCATCCTATTCATGGATTTCTCAAGATGCCCCTTAAAACTCACTATCATATCTGCTTCCACTCCCTCCCCCAGCAGCGAGTTCCAGGCACCCACCATCCTCTGTGTAAAAAAATCTGCCTTGTAAACCTTGCCCCTCGCACCTTAAACCTGTGCCCCCCTAGTAACTGATTCTTGCACCCTAGCAAAAAGCTTTGGTAATGGGTGCAGTCTGCTCAGCCTGGGGTCTGTCAGGAGAGCCTTGCTGTTAGGATAGGTTGCTGGGAGCTGCAGTATGGTTACACACTGCATTCCTGCTCTCTGCGTTACTGGAATGAGTAACACACATTCTTCACTAAAAGCCAGCTGGCCAGTCTTCAAAACAGCTCTTTCTGGGTGTGTCTGAGTACAGATCAGAACCCAAATCTCCCTGCCCACTCTCTCTCTCTCTCTCACACATGAAGTCTCTCTCTGTCTCTCTCACACACACACACACACACATATACACATGGAGTCTCTCTCTGTGTCACACACACATACACAGAGTCTCTCTCTGACATGCACACACACACATACACATACAGACAGTCTCTCTCTCTCACACACACATACATACAGAGTCTCTCTCTCTCACACACACACAGAGTCTCTCTCTCTCTCACACACACACACACAGTCTCTCTCTCCACAACACATACACAGAGTCTCTCTCTCTCTCACACACACACACACACAGTCTCTCTCTTCACACACCAAACATACAGAGCTCTCTCTCTCTCACACATACATACAGAGTCTCTCTCTCCTCACACACATACATACAGAGTCTCTCTCTCTCACACATACACAGAGTCTCTCTCTCTCTCACACACACACACACACAGTCTCTCTCTCTCACACACACATACATACAGAGTCTCTCTCTCTCACACATACATACAGAGTCTCTCTCTCTCACACATACATACAGAGTCTCTCTCTCTCACACACACACAAAGTCTGTCTCTGTCTCACACACACACACAGTCTCTCTCTGTCTCACACACACACACACTCTCTCTCTTCTCACACACAACACAGTCTCTCTGTCTCACACACACACACAGTCTCTCTCTGTCTCACACACACACACAGTCTCTCTGTCTCTCACACACACAGAATCTCTCTGTAACACACACACACACACAGTCTCTCTCTGTCTCACACACACACACAGTCTCTCTGTCTCTCACACACACAGAATCTCTCTGTAACACACACACACACACAGTCTCTCTCTGTCTCACACACACAGAATCTCTCTCACACACACACAGTCTCTCTCTGTCTCACACACACAGAATCTCTCACACACACACATGTGCGCTCTCTCACAGTCACACACACTCGCTCTCTCACAGTCACACACACTCGCTCTTCACAATCACTCACCCACTAATACTGATTCTCTTTGACATACATTCAGTCTCAAACACACACCCACATGCAGTTCTTGTTCCCACACACACACACACACACACACACACACTCCCACTCTCACTCACTTGCAGCCACTTAAACATTCTCACACAAACCCTGGTGCATTCTCTGTCTCTCACACATTCTGTCCCTGTCTACCTGTCTCGCTGGATGGAATTTTATGGGGATGATTCTCGGTGTCCAGCCAGCGCGTCAATGGAAGAATTGGAGATCTGGCTGTTTCTAACTGCTGCAAGCAGTGGGCGGAACAGAATTCACCAGTAGAGAGAGCTACTGTGCTTGCACCACCCTCTGATTCTGCACGTGCACAATAGCAATAACAGAGGCCTGACAGAGAGAGAGAGCTGTCAGGCCTCTGCTGTGCAGAAAGCCTCAACCACCCCCCCACTCCCTCCCCCCACCAAACTCCCCACCTGCTATGACAGGGGCCCGTGGCCGATCACAAGCCCCACACCACCTGGAAACGCAATCCCCGCCCCCCTCGGCCTAGACCAATTGCGCCCCCCCCCATCCTCCCACCATACTGATTGTCATCAGGGAGGCAGTGGGATCCCCCTCTTCCCCTGCATCATACCAATCTGAAGCAGTGCGGATTGTCCTGGCCTAGTCCTGACCCTGCCCTATCCCCATCGGTCCCACTCCATGGGCCAAACCCCATGTCACTGTCTAGTGGACATTACCCAGGTGCCCAAGGTCAACACCCTCCCCCCACCTTTTTCCTCAGCCTTTGTGAGGGGGAGGAGGGGATCTCTCCCTGTGACTGTTCCCTGTTGATAGAGAGCAGATTGATTCCCTGTCAGAGAGAATAGTTCCTGGCGCGGTCAGGAAGGCGAGTGAGCCACACGATCGAGCAAATACCATTCCAAGGAATTTCAACTGTTTATTCAGCTTTTTGCCAATCTCCAGCGAGAGGTGGACCTCGATAGAAATCCGATTCCCACAAACTCACGAGAGCCAAATGATCCTGATTTACTCACCTTTCGCAAGGGTTTACCAGCGATGGGAGAGGCGAACCAGTAAAATTCCACTCGCTCTGCCTCTCCCCCCACTGTCTGTCCGTCTCTGTCCCTTCCCTCCGTCTCTCCACATTCCCATCTCTCTCACCCCCCAACTCCCCCACTGTCCCGCACTCTTTCTCTGTCTCTTTCCCTCTCTTTCTCTTAAGTTAACCTGATCTCTCTACGTGACTACACGAGGGAAGTGTGGACACTTCATTCTCCCGCAGTTAGAGCCCTCAACTGTGAGAGTGAACATGGAGTGCTGATAGGGAACCACTTCCTCTGAGTGTATGAGACATCACTCTCTCATCAACAGGAACACCACAACCGATATGGTCACATTGAGGGCAACAACACAACAGCAAAGGGCTACATGTCACGCTGTGGTAGAGAAAGAGATAAAATGAGAGAGGGAGAAAGTGAGAGTCAGAGGGACAGTGAGACACACACAAACACACAGAGTGAGAGAGAGAGAGAGACAGAATTTGTGACAGTGTGGGTGAGAATTGAGAACAAATAATGGGTCAACACACAGGAATTTAGATTTGAACTTCTTTTATTAGTGAGCTTTGGAAATAAAGGAAAATACAAAATACTGAACTGCACACATCAGAATGAGGGAGAGTAATCAACATGTTTTATACAACTAAACATTGGGCAAAATGGTCCCTGCGTGTAATATAGAATATTAAAGTTCTCTCTACACTGTCCCCATCAAACACTCCCAGGACAGGTACAGCACGGAGTTTTATACAGTGTATCCATCGAATTATCTCCCTCATCAATTTCCCCTGATCCTAGCTGAAAAAGAAATGGCAAGCTCCCTCCCTCCATCCTTCTGTCCCTCCCTCCCTCCCAGGATGGGTGCATGGAGGGGGTGTTTAAGTCCTGATGAAGATCAGGCGACTGGAGTAGATAAGATCAGCTAGGTAGACGAGGAAGTTGAAGCCGGTCAGGACTGCCACTGCTACCCTACTATCCCACTGGCAACGCCAGTTGTTGCTACACGTGTAGGGCCGGCTGGGTGTGCCGTAATGCTTGTCGAAGCAGAAGATGGGCCAGACCACCAGGGCGGTGGCATAGAGGAGGACGGCGAGCAGAGCATAGGCGCCCAGGAAGCGATCAAAGGGCACGGGCAGCCAGGAGGTACATTCGCCCACGCAGAGGAGGATGACAGCCACCGAGAGGATGAAGCAGATGCAGTAGACGGCAAGGCACCACTGCAGGCCCCCATACTGGCTGTAGTTTGCCTCGGAGACAAAGACAAAGAGAACGCAAGCGGTGAAGCATTCCACCACCTTCAGTAAACCCGGCGTGGTGGCCATGTAACCCGTCACCTCACCGGGCCGGGCGCGGGTCAGGGAGACCTCGCCACAGTACGCCAGCGTGGCCAGGCACGAGAAGATGGTGGCTGCCACTCCGTAGCGGTATGAGTCATTCGACCTCCGCTGCTGGCTCACAAAGTAGAGTGGGTAGATAACGGAGGCGGAGAGGCACATGAGGGAGGCCAGAGCAGCCAAGGTGATGGGCCCATTGCGCCAGGAGACCGGCACCCGGCTCTGGAGGCCGGTGAACTCCACCACCAACACCAACAGGGTCGCCACGAAGCAAAAACACCACACAAAAATACACCAGCCCCCCTCGCGCCCGGCCCAGTTCCCCACATGGACCACCAGGCTAAAGGCCACGCAGGCAAAGAGGCAAGCAGCTATCCTGACATAGCCCACTGGATTATTCAACACTCGCACGTCCCCCACCGCCATCGTCCCGCTTCACGTCTGAATTCTTTGGCTGGGTTCAGGGTTGAGGTGAGCTCCTTCCTGTCTGGGTCAGGCCCTGCGGGTAACACAAGAAAGGCACAGTTAGACTCTGGGGCTCAGCTGCTGGTGTGTGTGGGGAGTGCATTGGAATCACAACCTCCCTCCCCCAACTCACAACTGCTCCACAACTTTCCCCCCAATGAGGGGTCAGTCCCTCTGGGGAGGCCCATTCTTCCCCACCCCATGAGGGGTCAGTCCCCCTGGGGAGGCCCATTCTTCCCCACCCCATGAGGGGTCAGTCCCCCTGGGGAGGCCCATTCTTCCCCACCCCATGAGGGGTCAGTCCCCCTGGGGAGGCCCATTCTTCCCCACCCCATGAGGGGTCAGTCCCCCTGGGGAGGCCCATTCTTCCCCACCCCATGAGGGGTCAGTCCCCCTGGGGAGGCCCATTCTTCCCCACCCCATGAGGGATCAGTTCCCCTAGGGAATCCCATTCCTCCCTCCCCAGCGAGAGGTCAGTTCCCCTAGGGAATCCCATTCCTCCCTCCCCAGCGAGAGGTCAGTTCCCCTAGGGAATCCCATTCCTCCCTCCCCAGCGAGAGGTCAGTCCCCCTAGGGAATCCCATTCCTCCCTCCCCAGCGAGAGGTCAGTCCCCCTGCAGAGACCTATTCTCCACACTTCCCCGCACTTAGTGAGGAGTCAGTCCCAAAAAAGGGCACAGGCTCACGGCAGAGAGAGGCAGAATGACTTCACCTTCCTTCCTATCTCTGTAACCTCCAGCTCCTTACACTTCTCATCCTCCTGTTCAAATCCATCCCTCGCTATCTCTGTAATCACTCAGCTTTGGAGTATATCAGAGTGTTACAGTGAGGGGTGTGGGGTATATCAGAGTGTTACAGTGAGGGGTGTGGGATATATCAGAGTGTTACAGTGAGGGGTGTGGGGTATATCAGAGTGTTACAGTGAGGGGTGTGGGATATATCAGAGTGTTACAGTGAGGGGTGTGGGATATATCAGAGTGTTACAGTGAGGGGTGTGGGGTATATCAGAGTGTTACAGTGAGGGGTGTGGGGTATATCAGAGTGTTACAGTGAGGGGTGTGGGGTATATCAGAGTGTTACAGTGAGGGGTGTGGGATATATCAGAGTGTTACAGTGAGGGGTGTGGGATATATCAGAGTGTTACAGTGAGGGGTGTGGGATATATCAGAGTGTTACAGTGAGGGGTGTGGGGTATATCAGAGTGTTACAGTGAGGGGTGTGGGGTATATCAGAGTGTTACAGTGAGGGGTGTGGGATATATCAGAGTGTTACAGTGAGGGTGTGTGAGGTATATCAGAGTGTTACAGGGAGGGATGTGGGGTATATCAGAGTGTTTACAGTGAGGGGTGTGGGATATATCAGAGTGTTACAGTGAGGGGTGTGGGGTATATCAGAGTGTTACAGGGAGGGGTGTGGGGTATATCAGAGTGTTACAGTGAGGGGTGTGGGATATATCAGAGTGTTACAGTGAGGGGTGTGGGATATATCAGAGTGTTACAGTGAGGGGTGTGGGGTATATCAGAGTGTTACAGTGAGGGGTGTGGGGTATATCAGAGTGTTACAGTGAGGGGTGTGGGATATATCAGAGTGTTACAGTGAGGGGTGTGGGATATATCAGAGTGTTACAGTGAGGGGTGTGGGGATATATCAGAGTGTTACAGTGAGGGGTGTGGGTATATCAGAGTGTTACAGTGAGGGGTGTGGGATATATCAGAGTGTTACAGTGAGGGGTGTGGGGTATATCAGAGTGTTACAGTGAGGGGTGTGGGGTATATCAGAGTGTTACAGTGAGGGGTGTGGGGTATATCAGAGTGTTACAGTGAGGGGTGTGGGATATATCAGAGTGTTACAGTGAGGGGTGTGGGATATATCAGAGTGTTACAGTGAGGGGTGTGGGATATATCAGAGTGTTACAGTGAGGGGTGTGGGATATATCAGAGTGTTACAGTGAGGGGTGTGGGATATATCAGAGTGTTACAGTGAGGGGTGTGGGATATATCAGAGTGTTACAGTGAGGGGTGTGGGGTATATCAGAGTGTTACAGTGAGGGGTGTGGGATATATCAGAGTGTTACAGTGAGGGGTGTGGGATATATCAGAGTGTTACAGTGAGGGGTGTGGGATATATCAGAGTGTTACAGTGAGGGGTGTGGGATATATCAGAGTGTTACAGTGAGGGGTGTGGGATATATCAGAGTGTTACAGTGAGGGGTGTGGGGTATATCAGAGTGTTACAGTGAGGGGTGTGGGGTATATCAGAGTGTTACAGTGAGGGGTGTGGGATATATCAGAGTGTTACAGTGAGGGGTGTGGGGGTATATCAGAGTGTTACAGTGAGGGGTGTGGGATATATCAGAGTGTTACAGTGGGGGTGTGGTATATCGAGTGTTACAGTGAGGGGTGTGGGATATATCAGAGTGTTACAGTGAGGGGTGTGGTATATCAGAGTGTTACAGTGAGGGGTGTGGGATATATCAGAGTGTTACAGTGAGGGGTGTGGGTATATCAGAGTGTTACAGTGAGGGGTGTGGGATATATCAGAGTGTTACAGTGAGGGGTGTGGGATATATCAGAGTGTTACAGTGAGGGTGTGGGATATATCAGTGTTACAGTGAGGGGTGTGGGATATATCAGAGTGTTACAGTGAGGGGTGTGGGATATATCAGTGTTACAGTGAGGGGTGTGGGATATATCAGTGTTACAGTGAGGGGTGTGGGATATATCAGAGTATCACAATGAGGGGTGTGGGGGTATATCAGAGTGTTACAGTGAAGGATGAGGGTGTATCAGAATGACAGTGAGGGACGTTTCCGTGTCACAGAAGCTTGTGGCAAACAGGAAATTGCATTAATTACAACGTGATGCGTGGGATGAGTCTAAGATAATGTGCAGAAAATTGGTGTCTTGCACTGGTTGGCGGAATAGTGAACTGCTGCCCCTGGAGCACATGTCTATAAATCAGCAACAGCACTCAAACCCCACTTGATCCCTTTAGCTCAGAAATTCCTTTCATATGTGCAAAATGGATTATCCACGGTGCCAGTAGATGTGCGGAGTTAGATGTGTATACTTCAGGATTTGAGCTTCATAATCAAGATCGACACATTGCCCCCCGCCTGCCCTGCTCCTGCCGGTGCCAGTACTGCGGAGTGCTACACTGTTGGGAGTAATCTAGGTTGAAGAGGCTGATTGGCCTCCTCCTGTTCCTGTGTAACAGGCTGGAGGGGCTGAATGGCCTCCTCCTGTTCCTGTATAACAGGCTGGAGGGGCCGAATGGCCTCCTCCTGTTCCTGTATAACAGGCTGGAGGGGCTGAATGGCCTCCTCCTGTTCCTGTGTAACAGGCTGGAGGGGCTGAATGGCCTCCTCCTGTTCCTGTGTAACAGGCTGGAGGGGCTGATTGGCCTCCTCCTGTTCCTGTGTAACAGGTTGGAGGGGCTGAATGGCCTTCTCCTGTCTGTCTGTAACTTGAATTTATTTAAATTATTATTGTCACATTATTAGTATACAGTGGAAAGTATTGTTTCTTGGGCGCTATGCAGACAAAGCATACCATTCATAGAGGAGGAAACGAGTGTGTAGCATGTAGTGTTACAGTTATTGCTAGGGTGTTGAGAAAGATCAACTTAATGCCAGGTAGGTCCATTCAAAAGTCTGACAGCAGCAGGGGAGAAGCTGTTCTTCAGTCAGTTAGTACGTATCTTTTTCCCAACGGAAGACAAAGAACAAAACAGCATGGGAAACAGGCCTTTCAGCCCAACGAGCCCACGCCGCCTCCCCGATGTTCCCACCTCTACCCGTGATCCTTGTCTATGTTTATAGATCTATGGATTAAAAACCAAATTTGAGACAATTTAGGGAGAATTTGTTTTGCCAATTAGCCTAAGAGCACATCTTTGGGATGTGGGAGGAAACCGGAGCACCCGGAGAAAACCCACGCAAGCAGGGGAGAATGCGCAAACTCCCACAGACACAGGCCCAAATCCATGTATCTGCACAGCACAGCGATAGTCACTGAGCTGTCGTGTTGCCCATCAAATGGTCCAGGTCAAGCGTACACTAACGACGTGAAGCACTAGGATACTCTCGAAAAAAATCCAAGAGCAGCCCTCTCACGACCCATCGCGTGTATGCCCCTTGTTAGACAACAAGGTGGACCAAAGCACCTGTAGGATAAAAACAAGTACATCAATATCATCATCTATTTACACACTTCCCAGGGACTCCCAAGGCTCATGATCCCTATTTTAAATCAGTTTTCTATACCCCTCCATTCCCATTCTGTTCATGTGCCCATCTAAGTATTTCTTAAATAACTCCAGAGTACCTGCCTCCACCACTTTACTTGGCAGCGCATTCCATACCCCCACCACCCTCTGTGTGAAAAAACTCCCTCTAGCATCCAAATTATACCTTACCCCCCTCACCGTAAGCCTGTAACCCCTCGTGCTATTTGAGTCCATCCTAGGAAAAAACTTAACCCTGTTTACTCTATCTATACCCCTCATAACGATGGAAGAGAGAATGTCCAGGGTGCGTGGGGTCCTTGGTTATGCCAGCTACTTTTCCCTGAGGCAGCAGGAAATGTAGACAGAGTCAATGAATGAGAGGCTGGTTTGTGTGATGGATTGGGCTACATTCACAATCCTTTTGTAGTTCCTTGCGGTCTTGGGCAGAACAGGAGCCCAGACCAAGCTGTGATACAACCAGAAAGAATGCTTTCTATGGTACATCTGTAAAAGTTGGTGAGAGTCGTAATTGACATGCCAAATTTCCTTAATCTTCTGAGAAAGTAGAGGTGTTGGTGGGCCTTCCTTAACTGCAGTGTCAGTATGGGGGGGACCAGGACAGGTTGCTGGTGATCTGGACACCTAAAAACTTGAAGCTCTTGACCCTTTCTACTTCATCCCCATTGACGTAGACAGGGGCATGTTCTCTGTTACACTTCCTGAAGTCGATGACAATCTCCTTCATTTTGTTGATATTGAGGGAGAGATTATTATCATTACACCAGTTCACCAGATTCTCTATCTCATTCCTGTATGCTCTCATCATTGTTTGAGATCTGACCCATTACGATGGTGTTGTCTGCAAATTTGAAAATCGACTTGGAAGGGAATTTGGCTGCGCAGTCACAGGTGTATAAGGAGTTTAGTGATGGGGCTGAAAACACAGGCTTGCAGGGCACCGGTGTTGAGGATGATCGTGGAGGAGGTGTTATTGCCTATCCTTACTGATTGTGGTCTGTGGGTTAGGAATTTCAGGATCCAGTCACAGAGGGAGGAGCCACAGTTTGGAGATGAGTTTTGTGGGAATAATGGTGTTGAAGGCTGAGCTGTAGTCAATAAATAGGAGTCTGATATAGGTGTCCTTGTTATCTCGGTGTTCCAGGGTTGAGTGCAGGGCCGGGGAGATGGTGTCTGCTGTGGACCTGTTGTGGTGATAGGCAAACTGTAGTGGATCCCGGCAGTCCGGGAGGCTGGAATTGATTTGTGCCATGACTAATCTTTCCAAACACTTCATAATGATGGATGTCAAGAGCCACCGGCCGATAGTCACTAAGGCACACTGCCTGGTTTTTCTTCGGTATCAGGTTGATGGTCATCTTCTTGAAGCAGATAGGGACCTCAGGTTGTTGTAGCGTCATCTAGAGTCATAGAGATTTACAGCATGGAAACAGGGTCTTCAGCCCAACTTGTCCATGCCACCTTTTTTTTCCAAAACCACTAAACTAATCCCAATTGCCCACATTTGGCCCATATCCCTCTATACCTCTCGTACCCATGTAACTGTCTAAATACTTTTTAAAAGACAAAATTGTACCCACCTCTACTACTGCCGCTGGCAGCTTGTTCCAGACACTCACCATACTCTGTGTGAAAAAATTGCTCCTCTGGACACTTTTGTATCTCTCCACTCTCACCTTAAACCTATACCCTCTAGTTTTAGACTCCCCTACCTTTGGAAAAAGATATTGACTATCTCGCTGATCTGTGTCCCCTCATTATTTTATAGATCTCTATAAGATCACCCCTCAGCCTCCTACACTCCATAGACAAGAGTCCCAGTCTATCCAGCCTCTCCTTATAACTCAATCCATCAAGTCCCAGTAGCATCCTAGTAAATCTTTTCTGTACTCTTTCTAGTTTAATAACATCCTTTCTATAATAGTGACCAGAATTGTACACAGTATTCCAAGTGTGACCTTACCAATGTCTTGTACAACTTCAACAAGACATCCCAACTCCTGTATTCAATGTTCTGACCAATGAAACCAAACATGCTGAATGCCTTCTTCACCACTCTGTCCACCTGTGACTCCACTTCCAAGGAGCTATGAACCTGTACCCCGAGATCTCTTTGTTCTGTCACTTTACCCTACCATTAACTGAGTAAGTCCTGCCCTGGTTCAATTTACCAAAATGCATCGCCTCACATTTATCGAAATTAAATCCATCTTCCATTCATCAGCTCATTGGCCCCAATTGATCAAGATCCCATTGCAATTTGAGATAACATTTTTCACTGTCCACTATGTCACCAATGTTAGTGTCATCTGCAAACTTACTAACCATGCCTCCTATATTCTCATCCAAATAATTAATATAAATGACAAATAACAGTGGGCCCAGCACTGATTCCTGAGGCACACCGCTGGTCATAGGCCTCCAGTTTGAAAAACAACCCCTACAACCACCCTCTGGCTTCTGTCAAGAAGTAAATTTGGATCTATTTAGATACTTGACCCTGGATCCTGTGAGAGGTTAAACATGTTTGTGAATACCCCCGCCAGCTGGTTTACACAGGGTCTGATGCTTATCCGGGTATTCCATCTGGGCCAGTCCCTTCTAGAAAGCTGCTTTGACATCTGCAACGGTGACCCCCAGATACAGATTCATCCAGGGTGGAGGGAGTGCTTTCACTCACCTCTTGTTCAAAACGGGCATAGAATGCACTGAGCTGATCAGGAAGGGGTGCGTTGGAGCCGGTGATTTTATACACCTTCATCTTGTAGCCTGTTCTGTCTTGCAGACCTTGCCATATTTGGTGGGGGTCAGTGTGGTGAGCCTGGGACTCGAGCTTGGTCCAGTACTGTGTTTTAGCATCTTTGATGGATCTCCTTAGATGGTATCTGGCTTTCTTGGATAGGTCACAATGTGGAGATGTCAGCGTTGGACTGGCATAAACACAATGAGAAGTCTCACAAGACCAGCTTAAAGTCCAACAGGTTTATTTGATAGTCAAAGCTAATGGTGTTTACTAACAAATTGGACTTTAACCTGGTCTTGTGAGATTTCTTGTGTAGGTCAGTGTCCCCTGACCTGAACACCTCAGACCTGGATTTCAGCAAGCAGTGGATATCCCTGTTCATCTGTATTTTTTGGTTGGGAAACACACGGATTTGGCACACAGTCTTCTAAACGCTTACTAATGAAGTCATTTACTGTAGTGACGTACTCGCTCAGGCTGATCACAGAGTAAATATTTTAAAATTAAGGCTTGAGGGGCTGAATGGCTCCTCCTGTTCCTGTGTAACAGGCACGAGGGGCTGAATGGCCTCCTGTTCTAAGGCTCTGAAACCTGAATTTGAACTGTGAGAGGCTGGAGAAAATGACGCCATCTACACAATCAGAGCCGAGGTGAGGTGAAGGGAGGAAGAGGGGGAGGAGGTTTGGGAAAAAGCAGACTATTTATGGTGCTAAAATCTGCTCTGGCATCTGGCCCTTATCCTGCACGACTCAAACTTTCCGAACACAGTCTCAATTCACTCCAAGCACACAGCAGCCTCATTCTATTTAATTAACAAATCTTACCCAACAAAATCAGCAAAAAAACTCATCTGACTGGCTCGACTGACCCACGAGACTTGAGACCCCAGCCTCAAGCTCCATAATCCAGGCCGACACTCCTCCAGACACCCCTTCCCCTCTGTCTGCTCTGATGCCCGTGCTGAGGGAGTGCCACACTGTCAGAGGGTCAGTGCTGAGGGAGTGTCGCACTGTTAGAGGGTCAGTGCTGAGGGAGTGCTGCACTGTCAGAGGGTCAGTGCTGAGGGAGTGCTGCACTGTCACAGGGTCAGTACTGAGGGAGTGCCGCACTGTCAGAGGGTCAGTGCTGAGAGAGTGCCACACTGCAGAGGGTCAGTCTAGGAGGAGCATGTAAGGGTCAGGCTGAGGGAGCCACGTCAGAGGTCAGTGCTGAGGGCGCCGCACTGTCAGAGGGTCAGTGCTGAGGGAGTGCCGCACTGTCAGAGGGTCAGTGCTGAGGGAGTGTCGCACTGTCAGAGGGTCAGTGCTGAGGGAGTGTCGCACTGTCAGAGGTCAGTCTGAGGGAGTGCGCACTGTCAGAGGGTCAGTGCTGAGGGAGTGCGCACTGTCAGAGGGTCAGTGCTGAGGGAGTGCCACCAACAACACCAACAAACCCCAAGGCAGGCTGAGGGAGTGCGCACCAAGGTCAGTCTGAGGGAGTGCGCACTGTCAGAGGGTCAGTGCTGAGGAGGCCGCATGTCAGAGGGTCATCTGAGGAGTGCCGCACTGTCAGAGGGTCAGTGCTGAGGGAGTGTCGCACTGTCAGAGGGTCAGTGCTGAGGGGGTGCTGCACTGTCAGAGGGTCAGTGCTGAGGGACCGCTGCTCTGTCAGAAGGTCTCTTTTGTGAGAAGTTATTCAATTGTGAACTGGCTTGGAGATGATATATTGACACGGCTTTTGTGTAGACGTACAGTATGTACTGTCTGAGTAAAATATTCACTCAGTCTTACCTGTCAGCAGCTTTTACCAAAGGCTGTGAGTCACAAATATTTATCTGGAAGTTTGGCTGGGTTTTAGTTCCTCTCTGTGGCGCTGAGGTTTCTGCTTCCCGCTTTACGTTTCCCTTCACGATTCTTCCAATCAATCGCCCCTCCTGTATTCTCTCTGTGTCTCTTTCTCTGTATTTCACTTGCTTGATCTCTCCCTTCCACACAGTCTTCGCTGTGATCCCCTTCTCTCTCTCTGTGTTGTCTTTGCCCTGGCTCAGCCTCTCCTGCCCACTCTCCCTTCTCTCTCTGTGAACAGTTAGTTTCTCCGGCAGGGTGTTGCTCCTCTGCGTCTGTCTGAGCAATGCCTCAGTTTGTGCTGCTTTGGGTGTGTCCTTTTCACCGCTCCTTTCCCTGACCCAGTGATTCATTACTTCCTGCCTTGCTCACTGTCCGTGCCTCATTACCTCTCTGTACTTCTCTCTTTCTGTCTCTCTCTCTCTGTAGTTCCTCTCTTAGTGTTTCTATCTCTCTCCCTCTCTCTGTCTCTCTTTCTCTTTTCCCTTTTCCCTCTCTGTCTCGCTCTCTCTCTCTTCCTGTCTCTCTCTCTGTCTCACTCTCTCTGTCTCTGTCTGTCTGTCTCTCTCTCTCCCTCTCTCTCTCTCGGTCTCTCATAGAGCCATAGAGGTTTACAGTATGAAAACAGGCCCTTCGTCCCACTTGCCCATGCTGACCTTTTTAAAACCATAAGCTAGTCTCAATTGCCCACATTTTGCCCATATCCCTCTATACCTAGCATACCCATGTAACTATCTAAATGCTTTTTAAAAGATAAAATTGTGCCCTTCTCTAATACTACCTCTGGCAGCTTGTTCCAGACACTCACCACCTTGTGAAAAAAATTGCCCCGTGGACATTTTTCTATCTCTCTCCTCTCATCTTAAACCTATACCCTCTAGTTTTAGACTCCCCTACCTTTGGGAAAAGATATTGACTATCTCGCTGATCTGTGCCCCTCATTATTTTATAGACCTTTATAAGATCACCCCTCAGCCTCCTACACTCCAGAGAAAATGTCCCAGTCTATCCAGCCTCTCCTTATAACTCAAACCATCAAGTCCTGGTAGCATCCTAGTAAATCTTTTCTACACTCTAGTTTAATAATATCCTTTCTATAACAGGGTGACCAGATTTGCACACGGTATTACAAGTGTGACCTTACCAATGTCTTGTACAACTTCAACAAGACGTCCCAACTCCTGTATTCAATGTTCTGACCAATGAAACCAAACATGCTGAATACCTTCTTCACCACTCTGTCCACCTGTGACTCCACTTCCAAGGAGCTATGAATATGTACCCCTCGATCTTTCTCTGTCTCCCCTTCTCTGTCTCTCACTCTCTTTGTCTCTCACTCTCTCTCAGTCTCTCTCTCTCTCATTCTCTCACTTTCTCTGTCTCTCTCTCTCTGTCTGTCTCTCTCTCTCTGTCTCTCACTCTTTCTGTTTCTTACTCTCCCTCTGTCCCTCACTCTCTCTCTTCCCTCTCTCTTTCAGTCTCTTTCTCTCAGTCTCTCACTCTCGGTCTCTCAGTCTCTCACTCTCAATCTCTCACTTTCTCTGTCTCTCAATCTCTGTCTTTACTCTCTCTCTGTCTGTCTGTCTCTCTCTCAGTCTCACTCTCTCTCTCTCTGTCTCTCTCTCTCTGTCTCTCTCTCTCTCACTCTCGCACACTCTCTTCAGTCTCTCACTCTCTCTCTCTGTGTCTTACTCTCTCTCTGTCCCACACTCTCTCTGTCCCTCACTCTCTGTCCTCACTCTCTGTCCTCACTCTCTGTCCCTCACTCTCTGTCTCTCACTCTGTCTCTCACTCTCTCTCTCAGTCTCTCTCTCTCAGTCTCTCGCACTCTCAATCTCTCACACTCTCAGTATCACTTTCTCTGTCTCTCACTCTCTATCTCTGTCTCTCTCATTGTCTCTCGCTCTCTCTCACTCTCTCAGTCTCTCACTCAGTCTCTCTGTCCCACTCTCTCTCACTCTCAGTCTCTCACTCTCTCTCAGTCTCTCTCTCTGTCTCTTACTCTCTCTCTGTCCCTCACTCTCTCTCAGTCTCTCACTTTATCAGTTTCTCTCTCTCTCTCTCAGTCTCTCACTCTTTCTGTCTCTCTTTGTCAGTCTCTCTCTCAGTCTCTCTCTCAGTCTCTCACAGTCTCTCACTCTCTCAGTCCCTCACTCTCAGTTTCTCATTCTCTCATTCTCAGTCTCCCACTGTTTCTCAGTCTCTCACTCTCTCAATCTCTCACTCTCTGTCTCTCTCAATCTCTCCATCACTCTCTCTCAATCTCTCACTCTCTCACTCTCTGTCTCTGTCAGTCTCTATCAGTCTGTCTCTCTCAGTGTCTCTCTCTCTCAGTCTCTCAGTCCCTCGCTCTCTCACTCTCAGTCTCTCACTCTCTCTTAGTCTCTCTGTCTCTCTCAGTCTCTCACTCTCTGTCTCAGTCTCCCTGTCTCTCTCAGTCTCTCACCCTCTCAGTCTCTCACCCTTTCAGTCTCTAACTCTGTCAGTCTCTAACCCTCTCAGTCTCTCACTCTCAGTCTATCACTCTCTCAGTCTATCACTCTCAGTTTCTCACTCTCAGTTTCTCACTCTCTCTCTGTCTCTTACTCTAACTCTCTGTCCCTCACTCTCTCAGTCTCTCTCACTCTCAGTCTCACTCTCAGTCTCTCACTCTCAGTCTCTCACTCTCAGTCTCTCACTCTCAGTCTCTCATTCTCTCATTCTCTCAGTCTCTCATTCTCTCAGTCTCTCATTCTTTCATTCTCTCACTTTCTCAGTTTCTCACTCTCTCAGTATCCTACCCTCTCAGTCTCAGTGTCTCAGTCTCTCACTCTCGTAGTTTCTCACTCTCTGTCTTCCACTCAGTCGCTCTGTCTCTTTCTGTCTGTCTCTGTCTCTCTCTGTTTTCCTCTTTCACTCTCTGCCTGTCTCTCAGTCTCTCAGTCTCTCACTCTCTCAGTCTCTCTCTATCTCAGTCTCTCACTCTCTCTGTCTCTCTCTATCTCAGTCTCTCACTCTCTCTGTCTCTCACTCTCAGTCTCTCACTCTCTCAGTCTCTCACTCTCTCAGTCTCTCTCTATCTCAGTCTATCTATCTCAGTCTCTCACTCTCTCAGTCTCTCACTCTGTCTGTCTCTCACTCTGTCTGTCTCTCACTCTCCCAGTCTCTCTCTCTCTCAGTTCCCTCTCCCTCTCTCACTTTCTCTATCTCTTTCTCTGCCACAGCGTGACATGTAGCCCTTTGCTGTTGTGTTGTTGCCCTCAATGTGACCATATCGGTTGTGGTGTTCCTGTTGATGAGAGGGTGATGTCTCATACACTCGGAGGAAGTGGTTCCCTATCAGCACTCCACGTTCACTCTCACAGTTGAGGGCTCTAACTGCGGGAGAATGAAGTGTCCACACTTCCCTCATGTAGTCACGTAGAGATCTCATTAGAAGCAAACCCCTTCCCGTTCACTCTCAACTCAACACAATCCCAATTCCAAATCCCTTCCCATTCACTCCCACTGTACACAATGCCAATCCCAAACCCCTTCCCATTCACCCATACTGTATACAATCCTAATCCCAAATCCCTTCCCGTTCACTCCCACTGTACACAATCCCAATTCCAAACCCCTTCCCGTTCACTCCCACTGTACACAACCCCAATTCCAAACCCCTTCTTGTTCATTCCCACTGTACACAATCCCAATTCCAAACCCCTTCCTGTTCATTCCCACTGTACACAATCCCAATTCCAAACCCCTTCCCGTTCACTCCCACTGTACACAATCCCAATGGACCAAAACTCCTTCCCGTTCACACTCACTGTACACAATCCCAATCCCAAACCCCTTTGCATTCATTCCCACTGTACACAATGCTAATACGAAACCCCTTCCAGTTCACTCCCATCTATACAATCCCAATCCCAAACCCTTTCCCGTTCACTCCCATCTATACAATCCCAATCCCCTTCCTGTTCACCCCACTGTGCACAATCCCAATGGACCCAAATCCCTTCCCGTTCACTCCCACAGTTCACAATCCCAGTGGACCCAATCCCCTTCCTGTTCACTCCCACTGTACACAATCCCAATGGACCCGAATTCTCTTCCCATTCACTCCCACTGTTCACAATCCCAATCCCAAACCACTTTCCATTCAGTCCCACTGTACACAATCCCAATCCCAAACCACTTTCCATTCACTCCCACTGTACACAATCCCAATCCCAAACTCCTTCCCGTTCATTCCCACTGTACACAATCCCAATCCCAAACCACTTTCCATTCACTCCCACTGTACACAATCCCAATCCCAAACCACTTTCCGTTCACTCCCACTGTACACAATCCCAATGGACACGAATTCCCTTCCTATTCACTCCCACTGTACACAATCCCAATTCCAAATCCATTCCATTCACTCCCACTGTACACAATCCCAATCCCAAACCCCTTCCCGTTTACTCCCACTGTACACAATCCCAATCCCAAATCCCTCCCGTTCACTCCCACTGTACACAATCCCAATCCAAATCCCTTCATTCACTCCCACTGTACACAATCCCAATACCCAATTCCCTTCCCGTTCACTTCACTCCCACTGTCACAATCAATCCCACTTTCCCACTCCCACTGTACACAATCCCAATCCAAACCCTTCCCGTTCACTCCCACTGTACACAATCCAATCCCAAACCCCTTCCCGTTCACTCCCACTGTACACAATCCCAATCCCAAACCCCTTCCCGTTCATTCCCACTGTACACAATCCCAATCCCAAACCCCTTCCCGTTCACTCCCACTGTACACAATCCCAATCCCAAACCCCTTCCCGTTCACTCCCACTGTAAACAATCCCAATCCCTTTCCCGTTCACTCCCACTGTACACAATCCCAATCCCAAATCCCTTCCCGTTCACTCCCACTGTACACAATCCCAATCCCAAACCCCTTCCCATTCACTCCCACTGTACACAATCCCAATCCCAAACCCCTTCCCATTCACTCCCACTGTACACAATCCCAATCCCAAACCCCTTCCCGTTCACTCCCACTGTACACAATCCCAATCCCAAACCCCTTCCCGTTCACTCCCACTGTACACAATCCCAATCCCAAACCCCTTCCCGTTCACTCCCACTGTACACAATCCCAATCCCAAACCCCTTCCCGTTCACTCCCACTGTACACAATCCCAATACCCAAACCCTTCCCATTCACTCCCACTGTACACAATCCCAATGGACCCAAACCCCTTCCCATTCACTCCCACTGTACACAATCCCAATCCCAAACCCCTTCCCATTCACTCCCACTGTACACAATCCCAATACCCAAACCCTTCCCATTCACTCCCACTGTACACAATCCCAATGGACCCAAACCCCTTCCCATTCACTCCCACTGTACACAATCCCAATACCAACCCCTTCCCATTCACTCCCTCTGTACACAATCCCAATCCAAACTCCTTCCCATTCACTCCCACTGTACACAATCCCAATGAACCCAAACCCCTTCTCCACTCCCACTGTACACAATCCCAATTCAAACCCCTTCCCATTCACTCCCACTGTACACAATCCCAATCCCAAACCCCTTCCCATTCACTCCCACTGTACACAATCCCAATAATCCAAACCCCTTCCATTTCACTCCCATTGTACACAATCCCAATGGACCCAAACTCCTTCCCATTCACTCCCACTGTACACAATCCCAATGGACCCAAACCCCTCATGTTTGTTGCTCTCACATAGCTAGGAGATGGTGAGGGTTGCAGAGAGAGACAGAACTGTTTGACTGACGGATTTGATGATAAGGAAGTGATATTTACACATTCAGAGATCTGATAGATAATGAATCAAACACTTCACACCTCTGTTCTGATTCTGTGTAATCTGCAGCATTTCAGCGTGCATTTAGATTTCCAAGTAATTTTAGGAGTTTAAAAACAGCACATTGACAGCACATTTTAGTCATGATGTGGAGATACCAGCGTTGGACTGGAGTAAGCACAATAAGAAGTCTCGTACACCAGAGTAAACTTCAACAGATTTATCTAGTCCTACCTTTAACCTGGTTTTGTGAGACTTCATACCACGTTTTAGCCCAACTTTGCATATACTGAAGAAATTCTCCCCTCCCTCTAACCCAGGGATCACTGGACAGTGATCAGGAGCAGGAACCCTGGCTGATTTCCCCTCTCTCTCTCTGTAACCCAGGGATCACTGGACAGTGATCAGGAGCAGGAACCCTGGCTGATTTCCTCTCTCTCTCTAACCCAGGGATCACTGGACAGTGATCAGGAGCAGGAACCCTGGCTGATTTCCCCTCTCTCTCTAACCCAGGGATCACTGGACAGTGATCAGGAGCAGGAACCCTGGCTGATTTCCCCTCTCTCTCTAACCCAGGGATCAGTGGACAGTGATCAGGAGCAGGAACCCTGGCTGATTTTCCCTCTCTCTAACCCAGGGATCACTGGACAGTGATCAGGAGCAGGAACCCTGGCTGATTTCCCCTCTCTCTCTAACCCAGGGATCACTGGACAGTGATCAGGAGCAGGAACCCTGGCTGATTTCCCCTCTCTCTCTCTAACCCAGGGATCACTGGACAGTGATCAGGAGCAGGAACCCTGGCTGATTTCCCCTCTCTCTCTCTAACCCAGGGATCACTGGACAGTGATCAGGAGCAGGAACCCTGGCTGATTTCCCCTCTCTCTCTCTAACCCAGGGATCACTGGACAGTGATCAGGAGCAGGAACCCTGGCTGATTTCCCCTCTCTCTCTCTAACCCAGGGATCATTGGACAGTGATCAGGAGCAGGAATCCTGGCAGATTTCCCCTCTCTAATTGTTGAAGGTATGATGTAGACATTAAGCAATGCTGCCCTCTTCCGAACATTAACAGTATGATGTATGGGATCACACCCTCCCCTTATTTCTCTCTCTGCTGCTGTCTCTCTCCATCTCTCTGTCTCTCTCTCTCTGTCTCTCTCTCTCTGGCTCTCTTTCTCTGTCTCTCTCTGTCTATGTCGCTCTCTCTCTCTGTTTGTCTCTCTCTGTCTCTTCCTGTGTCTCTCTCTCTCTGTGTCTCCCTCTCTCTCTCTCTGTGTCTCTCTCTCTCTCTAGATTTGTCTCCCTCTCACTGTGTCTCTCTCTCTTGGTTTGTCTCTCTCTCTCTCTCTCTCTCTTGGTTTGTCTCTCTCTCTCTCTCTCTCTCTCCCCCTGTCTGTCTCAGTCTCCATGTCTCCTTCTCTGTCTGTCTCTCTCTCCTTTTTCTCACTCTCTCTGTCTCCCCCTCTCTGAATTCCTTTCTCGGTTTCCCTCTTCTTTCGACAGTTAATCATTCTAAGCCAAGTTTGGTATAATCAGTTTATTTAGTAAATTTGCAGACTTCATATCAAAATAAGGGAGATGGGGAGAGGGTGGAGGATTGAGGGAGATGGGGAGAGGGTGGGGGATTGAGGGATACGGGGAGAGGGTGGAGGATTGAGGGAGACGGGGAGAGGGTGGAGGATTGAGGGAGACGGGGAGAGGGTGGGGGATTGAGGGAGACGGGGACGATGCAGAAGCTACTACGCCATCACTCACCCACCACGCGCTCCTCTCTCTACCTCTCTCTCCCTCCCTCCCACCAGTCTCCTCTCTCTCATCTCCCCTTCCTCCCCCCCGTCTCTCTCTCTCTCCCCTCTCTCTCCTACCCCCCCCGTCTCTCTCTCCTCTATCTCTCTCCATCCCCCCCCCCCCCCCCGCCCGGGGGTACTCTCTCTCCTCGCTATCTCTCTATCCTCCCCCCCCCCCCCCCCCCCCCCCCCCCCCCGTCTCTATCCTCTCCCTCTTCTCCTCCCACCCCCCCCCGGTCCTCTCTATCCCCTCGTCTCTCTCTCTCTCTCTCCCCTCGTCTCTCTCTCTCTCTATCCCCTCCTCTCTCTCTCTCTCTCTATCCCCTCTCTCTCTCTCTCTCTATATCCCCTCGTCTCTCTCTCTCTCTATCCTCCTCGTCTCTCCTCTCTCTCGGCCCCCCCCCCCCCCCCCCCTGTGTATATGTGTGTGTTGCAGTTCTGGGTTGGTTGCAGCTGGGCTGGGGTTTGCTCCTTACTCTGTGGACTCTAACCTTCTCTCTCTCTCTCCCCGCTCCCTTTCCCCCAAGCAGGAGGACCGAGCACCACTGCAGTGACCAATCCCTTCGGGGGAGCCCCTCCCACTCAGAGCATGTCCCTCAACCAGCTGCGTGCCAGTCCCGTGATGCCAGCTGGGGGACCCCATTCTCTTTCCCCTCTGGTGCCCCCTTCTGCTCTCTCCCCTCTAAGTGGGGGGATTGGTGCCCCGCTGCTGCCAGCTCCCGCCGGGACCCTGTCAGTTCCTGGCTCGATGCCCTCCATGGTCACATTGCCGACCTCGCAGAACGGCTTGCTCCACAGCCAGCTGGGAGCACAAACCCCTTCCTTCTATAACAGCTCGGGTTCAGGGGAGGGGAGGGGGTGGGGGGGGGGTGCGCGGGGAGGTAGTCACTGGCAGAGGTTTGGGGGGACGGGCTGCCACAGTTTCACACGACAATCCAAGTCATCTCCCCACCCCTCCCCCTCCCCCTTCCCCCATTCCTCCAAGAGATTGTGTCACATCCACTCGGGCCTATCCTACTCAGCCTCCTCCCCCTCTCCCCCAGGCACACACTCCTCACGGTGCCGGGGCAGGGGGAAGGACAGGATTGGTCAATTTTAGCACCGTGGTACCCCTGGGCAAGGTGCCATCCTCCATCGACCACACGCTGCACAACCACAACACTATCTCGGAGGACTACACCACCTCCCTATCCTCACTCCGGCCTCCTGAACCCAGAGGAGCATTTCCTCAAGTCTTTCTCCCTGCCTCTCAGCACCAGGGAGCCTGGTTCGATACCCGGCTCGGGTCACTGTCTGCACATCCTCACCATATTTGTGTAGGTTTCCTCTGGGTAACTCCAGTTTCCTTCCAAAAGTTGTGTGAATTAGGTAATTAGCCATGCTAATTTGCACCTTTAGGGGGACGGGTTAGGGTAAATTACGGGAACGGGGCCTAGGTGGGATTCTGGTCAGTGCAGACTCGATGGGCCAAATGTCCTCCCTTTGCACTGTAGAGATTCTCTCTCTCTGTCCGTCCCTCCCTCTACTCACCATCACCCATGGCACCCCCCACCCCCATGAACCTCACCTCACGCTGAAGGAGATGGAGCACGCCGAGTGAGAACAAACACGGAGACGGCCGCAGTCGATGGACCAAAACAACCGCAGCTGGGTATCGTTTCCCACGTGTAACAGGACACGCCCATTCTGCTTCTTAATCCGCCTTTTCCCAAACTTCACTCACAGCATCGCGGCCTGTTCCCTTCTCCTGCAGCCCCTCTGTGCCAGCCACAAAACATCTGCCCCGCGCCACGCTGGGGAAGAAGAGGCCAAGGTGTAACCTGGGGACCAGCACGATGCTCCATTTCTCCCTCGTTTTCTCTTATTTTCAGGGCAGGGTGACTATCGGGCACTCTCGGCTGGTGAATTATGATACATTCCCGGAGTTGTCTCCCCCACCCCCTTGCTCGGAGTTTCAGTGGACCTAAAGGGATCAATTAGCAAATCGTGTTAATTCAATCTTGGGAAAGAGGAGTTAAATCTCATTGCCTTTTACTTTTTTTTAAACCAGATGAATGTACATTTTTGAAATATTTTATTTTGCTGGGATCTAATCTATATAATATATGTGTGTGTGTCTGTATATATATATATAGATATATATAATATGTGAAAGAAATGGAAAAGATTTAGCTACAATCTAGCTTCTCTCCTTTTCTCTCTCCCCGCCCCCCCCCCCCCCCCCCCCCCCCCCAAACACGGTGGGCCGAGGGGTCCCAGGGGAGGTGGCAACTCGGGGGACCTTTCCAACAAGGGGATGGGAGGGTCAGAGGGCAGCTGGGATGGGGAGGGAGAGTCAGAGGCGCCGTGTGGCACTCCCTCCCGCTCCCTCGGGGTAAAAGAGTGGGGGCTTCTGCGAGGGACAATGGTGACAGATGGGATGTGTAGTGTAGATGAAACTGGGCTCCCTCTATCCTAAGGAGGGGAAACTGTGAACCCCCTCCTGTGCCGCTTCCACCCCCCCCCCCACCCCACCACCTCCCCCTCCACTCGGGTTGGGGGCGGGGGGGTGGAAATGGTGAGGGGGGAGGGATTGGTGGTGGGAGAATCTGTATTAAATTTTTATTTTAATTTGACAAAACTGTGATAAAATCCAATGTCAAAGTGTGAGCTTGAGGCAACAAACCACAAATAAAAGTTCCATGATGAAGAGAAGGACTCTGTAAATAAATGTGGCCAAGGGCTGCGGAGAGATTAGGGGACATTTCGCGCGTGTGTGTGTGTGTTTAATGGAGGCGGTTCCCATCTCGAAGTTCCCCTTGAGAAGGTGGTGGATGAGCCACCATCTTGAACCCACCATAATCCTGTATGGTATAGGTACACCCACAGTGCTGTTAGGGAGGGAGTTCCAGGATTGTTATTGGACATCAGTAGGTACACCACAGTGCTGTTAGGGAGGGAGTTCCAGGATTGTTATTGGACATCAGCCAGTCCGTGTGGTGTAGGTACACCCACAGTGCTGTTAGGGATGGAGTTCCAGGATTGTTATTGGATATCAGCCAGTCCGTGTGGTGTAGGTACACTCACAGTGCTGTTAGGGAGGGAGTTCCAGGATTGTTATTGGACATCAGTCAGTTCCATGTGGTGTAGGTACACCCACAGTGCTGTTAGGGAGGAAGTTCCAGGATTTTGACCCCAGTGACAGTGAAGGAACGGACAATATATTTCCAAGTCAGGATGGTGTGTGTGGGTTTCGGAGGGGGAGCTTGCAGGTGCTGGTGTTCCCCATGTGTCTGCTGCCCTTGTCCTTCTAGGTGGTAGAGGTGGTGGGTTTGGAAGGTGCTGTGGAAGGAGCCTTGGTGAGTCACTGCAGTGCATCTTGTAGATGGTACACACGGCTGTCTCTGTGTGTCGGTGGTGGAGGGAGTGAATGTTGAAGGTGGGGGTTAGTGTGTCGATCGAACGGGGGCTGCTTTGTCCTGGATGGTGTCGAGCTTCTTGAGTGTTGTTGGGAGCCGCACTCATCCAGGCAAGTGGAGAGTATTCCATCACACTCCTGACTTGTGTCCTTGTAGATGGTGGACAGGTTTTGGGGGGAGTCAGGAGGTGAGTTACTGTCCACAGAATTCCCAGTCTCTGACCTGCTCTGGGAACCACAGTATTTCCCTGGCTGGGTCTGGTTCAGTTTCTGGTCAATGGTAACCCCCAGGATGTTGATAGTGGGGGATTCAGCGATGGTAATGCCATTGAATGTTAAGGGGGAGATGGTTCGATCCTCTCTTGTTGGAGACAGTCGTTGCCTGGCACTTGTGTAGTGTAATGTTACTGCCACTTGTCAGCCCGAATCTGGATATTGTCCGGGTTTTGCTGCATTTGGACACAGACTGATTCAGTATCTGAGGAGTGGTGAATGGTGCTGAACATTGGTGAATATCCCCACTCTGACCTTGTGATGGAGGGAAGGTCACTGATGAAGCAGCTGAAGATGCCACACTCTGTTGAATGCAGCCTTGATGTCGAGGGCAGTAACTCTCACCTCTGGAATTCAGCTGTTTTGTCCCTGTTTGAACCCAGGGCTGTAATGAGATCAGGAGCTGAGTGACTGGTGAAACCTATACTGGGCATCACTGAGCAGGTTGTTGCGGAGTAAGTGCAGCTCAATAGCACTGTCTCTTTCCTGATGGGACAGTAATTGACCAAGTTGGATTTGTCCTGTATGTGTGGGAATTTTTTTAAAACCCTGAGCAAAAACACCAAACTGCTTCCTTAACGTGCTAAATCCCAAGCAAACACTCTGCTAATGTGTGTCTCAGCTCCACTTGTACTCAATGTGCTAAGTCCAATTATTAGTCCAGAACAATCTGAACTCCCTCCGGTGGAAATAACATCTTTCTGCAAATCGGAGAAACTAGGAGGAGGCCATTCGACCCTGAGAGTCTGCACCACCATTTACTGTGATCGTGGTCACAGCTACTTTCTGTGGGAGTGAATTCCACAGATTCACCACTCCCTGGGTGAAGAAATTTCTCCTCACCTCAGTTGTAAAAGGCTTATCCCCCCCTTATTCTCAAACTCTGACCCTAGTTCTGGACTCCTTCCCCCCCCCACCAACATCAGGAACATTCTTTCTGAATCTACCCTGTTAGAATTTTGAGTTTCTATGAGATCCCCTCTCACTCTAAACTCCAGTGAATATAATCCTAACCCACTCAGTCTCTCCTCATATGATAGACCTGCCATCCCAGGAATCAGCCTGGTAAACCCTCGCTGTGCTCCCTCTACAGCAAGAATATCCTTCCTCAGATAAGGAGGCCAAATCTACACACAATACTCCAGGTGTGGCCTCACCAACGCCCTGTATAATTACAGTAAAACATCCCTATCCCTGTACTCAAATCCTCTCACTATAAAGGCCAACATACCATTTGCCTTTTTTACTTTTGGTGACGGGTTTACGAGGATACCCGGGTCTTATTGCACATTCCTCCTCCTCATTTATGGTAGGTTATAATCTGCCTTCCTATTATTGCTACCAAAGTGGATAATCTCACATTTATCCATGTTATCTCAACCTGTCCAAATCACACTGAACCATCTCTGAATCCTCCTCAGCTCACCCTCCCACCCAGCTTTGTATCATCTGTAAACTGCAGACATTTTTTTAGTTCCTGCTTGAATTGTTTGTACAGTGAATAGCTGGGGGGTCCCAGCACAGATCCCTGTGGTACCACACTAGTTACTGCTTGCCGTTTTTAAAAAGGTTTGTTTATTTATCATTTGTTCTCTATCCATCTCAGCGCACTCCCCCCACCCCCAGTGCCATCCGCTTTAATCTTGCACAATCCTTTCTCGTGTGGGATTTTGTCAAACACTTCCTGAAAATTGAAATATACCATGTTAACTGGCTCTCCCTTGTCGATTTCTACTAGTTACATCTTCAAAAAAATTCCAACGGATTTGTCAAGCATGATTTTCCTTCCGTAAATCCACACTGTCTGATCCTGTCACTGCTTTCTAAATGCTCTGCTATAAAATCCGTGATCATAGAGGTTTACAGCATGGAAACAGGTCCTTCAGCTCAACTTGTCCATGCCATTTTTTTTAAAACCTTTAAGTTAATCCAAATTGCCCATATCCCTCTATACCTATCGCACCCATGGAACTGTCTAAATGCTTTTCAAAAGACAGAATTGTACCCACCTCTGCTACTACCTCTGGCAGCTTGTTCCAGACACCACCCTCTGTGAAAAAAGTTGCCCCTCTGGACACTTTTCTATCTCTCCCCTCTCACCTTAAACCTCTGCCCTCTAGTTTTAGATTCCCCTATCTTTGAGACAAGATATTGACTATCTAGCTGATCTATGCCCTCATTTTATAATCTATACGATCACCTCTCAACCTTCTACATTCTGGAGGAAAAACTCCCAATCTATCCAACCTCCTTTATAACTCAAACCATCAAGTCCCAGTAGGATCCTAGTAAATCTTTTCTGCACACTTTGTAGTTTAATGACATCCTTTCTATAATAGGGTGATGAGAATTGTACACAGTATTCCAAGTGTGACCTTACCAATGTCTTGTACAACTTCAACAAGACATCCCAACTCCTGTATTCAATGTTCTGACCAATGAAACCTCCACAGGCCTCCAGTTTGAAAAACAATTCTCTACAACAACCTGTTTGTATCCATTTAGATACCTCACCCTGGATCCCATCAGATTTAACTTTATGCAACAAACCACAATACAATAACTTATCAAAGGCCTTGCTAAAGTCCATGTAGACAACATCAACCGCACTGCCCTCATCTATCTTCTTGGTTATACCCTCAAATGGATTCAAGAATTTTTCCCAGTATCAATGTGGAGCTTACTGGTCTATAATTCTCACTTCTTTACCTACCTTTTTGAATACTGGAGTGACATTCGCTCCCCTCCAATCTGCAGGGACTGTTCCAGTGTCTATAGAATCCTGGAAGATGACCACCAATGTACCCGCTTTATCTGGAGCCATTTCTGTAAGTACGCTGGGATTGTCAGGCCCTGGGGGATTTATCCACCTTCAATCCCATTCACTTTACCCAACACCATTTCTCTATTGATCTCCCTCAGTTCCTGCCTCTCACTAAACCATGTGCTCCCCAACATTTCTGGTATTTGTGCCCTCCTCTCAGGGTAGAACCAAAGTATGTCGTGGTAGGTATTGGTGTAAACCCAATGGGCTGAAGAGCCTTTTCTGCACGGTATGGCTATGTATTGAGTCAGTCACTTTGTTCACCATTATAAAGCCCATTTGTGACTACGAGGGACCTACATTTTAACTCTTTTCTCCTCACGTACCTACTGACTTTTATAATCAGTTTTGCTGTTTCTCACTAGCTTACTCTATTTTCCCTTTCTTGATCTTCCTTTGCTGAACTTTAAACCACTCCCATTAACCAATTTGGATGCTAGAGGGAGTTTTTTCACACAGAGGGTGGTGGGGGTATGGAATGTGCTGCCAAGTAAAGTGGTGGAGGCAGGTACTATGGAGTTATTTAAGAAATACTTAGATGGGCACATGAAAAGAATGGGAATGGAGGGGTATAGAAAACTGATTTAAAATAGGGATCATGAGCCTTGGGAGTCCCTGGGAAGTGTGTAAATAGATGATGATATTGATGTATTGTTTTTATCCTACAGGTGCTTTGGTCCACCTTGTTGTCTAACGAGGGGCATACACGCGATGGGTCGTGAGAGGGCTGCTCTTGGATCTTTTTCAAGAGTATCCTAGTGCTTCACGTCGTTAGTGTACGCTTGACCTGGACCATTTGATGGGCAACACGACAGCTCAGTGACTATCGCTGTGCTGTGCAGATACATGGATTTGGGTCTGTGTCTGTGGGAGTTTGCGCATTCTCCCCGTGCTTGCGTGGGTTTTCTCCAGGAGCTCCGGTTTCCTCTCATCCCAAAGATGTGCTCTTAGGCTAATTGGCAAAACAAATTGTCCCTAAATTGTCTCAAATTTGGTTTTCTAATCCATAGATCTGTAAACATGGACAGGGATCACGGGTAGAGGTGGGAACATCGGGATGGCAGCATGGGCTCGTTGGGCCGCAGGGCCTGTTTCCTGTGCTGTTTTGTTCTTTGTACTCAGATCTGATGCCTCTAATTTCCCTTGAGCCATGGTTTGGTCATCTTTCCCGTTTTATTTTTGAGCCAGACGGGAAGTTCAGTTGTTGCAGATCCTACGTTCGCTCCTTGAATGTTTGCCGTCCCACTTGCCATTTCTTAAAATAACATTTCCCAAACTACGTTACCAATTTGTGCCTGCTCCCAGCCTGCCTTCAGCTACTGCGAAACAGGAAGGAAAGACTGACATCTTGTTGATAGTTGTCCGTTGGTTGTCTGGAGTTGGAGAATTTCTGGCAAATATCACATTCTAAACACAAGCAGTATTCAGCAGAGATGTTGCCTACTATTCACAAGGTCTGATAACCAATTTAAGATAGTTGGAATGGGAGTATCAGCATAGCCCAGGAGCTAAATCTATTGAATACACAATAGTAGAGTCTTCAGACAGAAAGGACCAGTGTGCATATTGCAGCTGTTTCAGCTCCACAAACTTAAATGAAAAGCCCTCCATTGTCTCTTCCCTCAAGACAATCAATGCCTTGATCAGCCAGGATTAAACAGTGTTCAACAGTTAACTGTCAATCACCCTCAACTAGCACATCCTGCAGAACAAAGCCACTCATTTGCCAACCACTCTTTTGACCTGGGGGTCTTGTTGAGCATCCAGAAGAGTGGATGAGGCTTTGACAGATGTCCCATTGGAAGTAATAAACCATTAACTATTTGACACTGTATTCTATCCCTCTCATTGTGAAGGCTTTAATTCATCTCCCCCACCCCCCCTGAAGACATGGTCAATGGGTGAGCAAGCATTTGGGGAGAAGGGGCGGGTGGTGTGGGAGATGCTCAAGAGGCTAGTTCCTATCTCTGTAATCTCCTCCAGCCCTATAATTCTCATCATCCTGTTCAAATCCCTCCCTCCCTATCTCTGTAATTCGTCCAGCTCCTACAATTCTCATCCTCCTGTTCAAATCCCTCCCTATCTCTGTAACCTCCTCCAGTCCCTACAATTCTCATCTTCCTGATCAAATCCCTCCCTATCTCTGTAACCTCCTCCATCACTCCCAATTCTCATCCTCCTGTTCAAATCCCTTGCCTATCTCTATTACCTCCTTTGAGATCTCTGCGTTCCTCCAATTCTGGCCCCTTCAGCATTCCTGACTTCCATCAGTGGCCGTGCCTTCAGCTGCCTGGGACTCAAGATCTGGAATTCCCTCCCTAAACCTCCCCTCCTCTTTGAGTGGTCGGGCCCTGATATTTCTTCAGGCAGATCTGGAATCAAACGTCGTTGATAATTAGGGCAAGTCGGCCTTTACTGAACGTGATTAGTTGCCTGGGAGCCGGTTTCCACTCCTTGGGCAAGAGGGAAGGTATAAACTCGGAATTTCCCAGTGCATTGAATTCTGGTAGGAGAGCAGTGGGGAAGGCCCAAGTTACCCCCAGTGCTAAATGAGCTGGAATGAGAATTGCCCCCTCCTCCCACAGCCTGGAAGGAACGTAGAACCACGAAAGTGAGGAAAAGAAACACGGAGGGAGCAGTCCGGAGGGGCCGGAAACATTTGTCTTTTTATTACTTTGTTTTCCTTATAAAAAGAAACAGGGCGAAAGGGCCCAGTTAATGGGCACCACTTCACACAGTTTATATAAAAGATTAACAACACACCGGGAGGGGAGGGAGGGAAGAGGGAGGGAAGAGGGGAGAGAGAGAGAGAGAGGGAGGGGGAAGGAAGAGAGGGGAGGAGAGAGAGAGAAGAGAGGGGGAAGAGGGGGAAGAGGGGAAAGGGGGAGAAGAGAGAGATGGAGGGGGGAGAGCACACATACAGGGTTATACTCCACACGGTCACTGACAGAATGGAGGGTCAGACTGTTTTTTTTTGGGAGGGGGTGGAAGGGAATTAAGGGGGAGGGAAACGGGACCCAGCGAGGATCCTGTCGAGTTTCGCAGCCAGGAATCAGTTCTCCTAATGGTGTCCAGCCAGCTGTGAGAGAGCTCAGTATTCGATCAGCCCTTCTCAGTGACAGAGCAGATAGTTCACCTTCTAACTCACCCCCCCCCCCCCAACAAAAACACCGCAGGAACAGCAATGGGGGAGGCAATACCTGGGCGTGCCAGACCGGGGAGGTGGTGTGCACACCGATTCCCCGAGACTCTGACAACGAACCACATTCCCAGGTTGGGAGGAATAGATTTTGTGCTGTCTCAGCAACAGAAGGATTCAGAACCCCCTCCCCCCCCCACCCCACCCCCATAACCCCCTCCAACTACTCCGCCCACTCCCCTCCCTGAACTTCCCCCTAGTGCACACACTCCCCTCCCTACACCTCCCCAGCGTATCTCCCCATTCCACTCCCTGTACCCGACCACTGCACTCCCCACCCCCCTCTCTCTGAATGACCCACTTCCTCTGCATCTCTCCCATTCCCCACCCCTGTTCACTACTGCACCCCTCCCCTCCACCCCCTCTCCTTCTGTCCACTGCACCCCAGTCCCCAGCTGATGAACACAGGGACTGGCACCAGCCTGTCAGCACCCCCACCCCACTCTCGACCCCCACACCACAAACATCAACAGGCTTCTGTGAAGACAAGACAGCACAAAATAAAAAGGAGGGGAGAGGTAAGTGGGGAAAAGGGGGTCCAGGACGAAGGAGGGGAGGCTGCCAAGAGGGGAGGGAAAAAATAAAGAGAAACAAATATTCTTTTAAAAAATAGTAACAAAAAAACACAGATCTGGAGTCCCGTGTGGTTTGCTCGACGTCAGGGGGATGGAGGGAAGAGTAATTCTACCAAAAGTCACGACGATGATACGAGTCTGGTTCGCAGTACTTGGTGACAACCACCCTGTTGGCAAATTTCCGCCCAGCCAGCCCCTGCATTGCCTTCTGACAGTCAAGGATCGAAACAAACTCCACAAAGATCTGTGAGGCAAGAGAGAGGGGAGAGATCAGCCCGAGGGGATCAAATCCAACAACACAGCACGAGAGAGAAACTGGCTAACAGAATTGTACAACAGGGAGGTGGTGGGCTGAGGGACAGACACGTGGGGAGGTTTACAGAGGAAATTCCAGAGCTTAGGATCCTCCAGGGTACTCGACAGACCGAAATCAGCAGAGCACAGAGATCTCAGAGGTTACAGAGATGGCAAGGGTGGGGGGGGGAGCGAGCGAGGGATTTGAACAGCAGGGTGATAATATTGAGGCTGGAGGAGGTTACAGAGATAAGGAGGGAGGGGTGGCACCTGGGTGCAGGGGGTGTACCTTGCCACAGCCTGGCACCTCCAGGCCATCGATGGGCCGTGGGATTTCGATGGATTTGACGATACCATACTTGCTGCACTCCTCACGAACGTCCTCCACAATCTCCTCATATTCCTCATCATCCACCAGTTCCTCCGGGGTGATCATATTCATTAGGCACAGGATCTCAGTGGGCATCCCAGCCATCTGTACCTGCGTTGACACCAAGCCTGGTACCTGCAGTGTGACTGGAGTCTGGTTTATTGTGTTCTGGACACAGGCCGGATGGGAAGAGGGGAGAATGGGAGAACCATTAGATCCTCAGTACAGACGGCAACGTAACATCAGCACCCCCTCGAGTCCGTGTTCAATAGCTGACCTGATTGAGATCCCAAATCCCTCTTTTCCCTCTGACCCCCTCCAGCCGTGACCCCCTCGACCCCTACCCCACCTCGGCTCCCTTTGGCCGTGACCGCCCTTGACCCCCTCTGGCCGTGACCCTCGACCTCCTCCAGCCATGACCCCTCAACCCCCTTTGGATCAGAAGCCTCTCTAATTTGCTCTTGAATATAGTCAATGAGTCACAGCCCCTACTGCTCTCCGGTGGGCAGGGGGGGAAATCACACACAGTGAGCCCCCCTCTCTCCCCGAAGAGGAATTCAATAGAAGCGAGATCCCCTTATTCTGAAAGTGTCCTCCTTGATCTAGAGTCTCCTACACGAGGAGGGGCAACATCTTCTCAGCATCCATACCGTTTCAATAAGATCCCGTCATTCTAAATTCCCAGTAGGTTACAGGTCCCAATCTGCTCAAACCTTTCCCCGTTTGACAATCCCCCTTCACCCTAGGAATGAACTCTGAACTGCCTATAATGCCAGTCTATCCCTCCCTCAGTAAGGAGACCCAAACTCTGCGCAGTACTCCAGCTGCGGAAACACCAATGCACTAAACATTTGCAGAATCAAATATAAGAAGACCCGGACAATACCCAGGCTCAGGCTGACAAGTGGCAAACAACTGCCAGGCAAAGCCCATTTCCAACAAGACAGGGTTGAACCATCTCCCCCTTAACATTCAATGGCATTACCATCGCTGAATCCCCCACTATCAACATCTTGGGGGTTACCTTTGACCATAAACTGAACCAGACCCAGCCACATAAATACTGTGGCTCCCAGAGCAGGTCAGAGACTCGGAATCCTGCAGAGAGTAACTCACCTCCTGACTCCCCCCAAAACCTGTCCACCATCTACAAGGACACAACTCAGGAGTGTGATGGAATACTCTCCACTTGCCTGGATGAGTGCGGCTCCCAACAACACTCGAGAAGCTCGACACCATCCAGGATAAAGCAGCCCCCGCTCGATTGACACACTAACCCCCACCTTCAACATTCACTCCCTCCACCACCGACACACAGAGGCAGCCGTGTGTACCATCTACAAGATGCACTGCAGCGACTCACCAAGGCTCCTTCCACAGCACCTTCCAAACCCACCACCTCTACCCCCTAGAAGGACAAGGGCAGCAGACACATGGGGAACACCACCACCTGCAAGTTCCCCCTCCGAGCCCCACACACACCATCCTGACTTGGAAATATATCGGCCGTTCCTTCACTGTCACTGGGGTCAAAATCCTTGAACTCTCATAGAAACCCTAGAGAGCAGAAAAAAGCTATATGCCATTTTCCCTTGTCCCTCCATCCCTTTAGCCCCAAGAGCGAAATCTAATTTCTTCCTGAAATCACAATGTTTTGGCCTCAACTACTTTCTGTGGGAGTGAATTCCACACATTCCCCATCCTCTGGGTGAAGAAATTTCTCCTCACCTCAGTTCTAAAAGATTTACCCCTTATCCTCAAACTATAACCCCTGGTTCTGGACTCCCCCCACCATCAGGAACATTCTTTCTGAATCTACCCTGTCTAACCCTGTTAGAATTTTATAAGTTTCTATCAGATCCCCTCTCACTCTAAACTCCAGTGAATATAATCCTAACCCACTCAGTCTCTCCTTATATGACAGACCTGCCATTCCAGGAATCAGCCTGGTAAACCCTCGCTGTGCTCCCTCTACAGCAAGAATATCCTTCCTCAGATAAGGAGGCCAAATCTACACACAATACTCCAGGTGTGGCCCCACCAACACCCTGTACAATTGCAGTAAAACATCCCTATCCCTGTACTCAAATCCTCTCACTATAAAGGCCAACATACCATTTCCCTTCTTCACTGCCTGCTGTACCTGCGCGCTTACTTTCAGTGACTGATGTATGAAGACTCCAAGATCTCGCTGAGTATCCACCTCTCTCAATTTACACCCACTCAAATAATAATCTGCCTTCCTATTATTGTTACCAAAGTGGATAACCTCACATTTATCCACATTATGCTGCATCTGCCCATTCACTCAGCCTGTCTAAATCACATTGAACCATCTCTGCATCCTCCTCACAGCTCACCCTCCCACCCAACTTTATATCATCTGCAAATTTGGGGATAATACGTTCAGATCCCTCTTCCTAATCATTAATATATACTGTGAACAGTTGGGGTCTGAGCACAGATCCCTGTGGAATCCCACTCGTCACTGACTGCCAATCAGAAAAAGATCTATTTATGCCAACTCTTTGCTTCCTATCTGCTAACCAGCTTTCTATCCATCTCAAGACATTATCCACAATCCCGTGGGTTTTAACTTTACACAGTAATCTGTTATGTGAGAGCTTGTCGAAAGCCTTCTGAAAGTCTAAATAAACCACATCTACTGGTTCTCCTCAATCAACTCTACCGGTTACATCCTCACAGAATCGATTCTTCAAGGATTATTTCCCTTTTGTAAATCCGTGCTGACTTGGCCCGATTATCCCATTGCTGTCCAAACACTGAGTTATGAAATCCTCAATAATAAACTTGCAACTTCCCCAGTGCTCCTTCAACAGCACCTTCCAAACCCTCTCACCTCTACCCCCTGGGGGAGAGCACACGGACTGACTGATGTCCAATAACAATCCTGTAACTCCCTCCCTAACAGCACTGTGGGTGTACCTACACCACACGGGACTGACTGATGTCCAATAACATTCCTGGAACTCCCTCCCTAACAGCACTGTGGGTGTACCTATACCACACGGGACTGACTGATGTCCAATAACATTCCTGGAACTCCCTCCCTAACAGCACTGTGGGTGTACCTATACCACACGGACTGACTGATGTCCAATAACAATCCTGTAACTCCCTCCCTAACAGCACTGTGGGTGTACCTACACCACATGGACTGACTGATGTCCAATAGCAATCCTGGAACTCCCTCCCTAACAGCAGTGTGGGTGTACCTACACCACATGGGACTGACTGATGTCCAATAACAATCCTGGAACTCCCTCCCTAACAGCACTGTGGGTGTACCTACACCACACGGACTGACTGATGTCCAATAACAATCCTGGAACTCCCTCCCTAACAGCAGTTTGGGTGTACCTACACCACATGGGACTGACTGATGTCCAATAACAATCCTGGAACTCCCTCCCTAACAGCATTGTGGTGTACCTACACCACATGGTTCTGCAGCAGGTTCAAGATGGGGGCTCACCTAGCACCTTTTGAAGGCACAATTAGGGATGGGCAACAAATGTTGATTTAATCAGTGATGGGCAGACCTCAACACCCCCCACAGGGTCATCCAAATACCACTTCAATCCCCACTGCCAGCTCCCACCGGTGCGATATGGACAGGGAGGTTCCTGAGACTTACCGGGGTTGCGTTCTTCGCCCCAACGCTGGCCCGTTGGACAATAAGCTTCTTGTCTCCGAGTTGCATGCCGTTCAATCCGGCAATGGCCTGTAAGAAAAGAGGGGTAACGTCGGGGTGGGCGGGGAGGGGAGGGATGAGGCAAAGGGAGCGAGGGAGGACAGAGGGCGAGGGAGTGGAGACAGGGTGGAGTGGGGATTAGAGGGATGGAGTGAGGTGGAGTTGGGGGGAAGGAGGGATGTGGGGGGGGAGGGTTGGGGTGATCAGAGAAGGACAACGACTTAATTCTCGCAGGCGGTCTAGCGCGGCGGTTAGCTAGGGAGGAAGAGTACGGGTGGCCGTGCTTCTTAGCGGCTGCCCTTGTTCGATGGTCTCTGAAACCAATGGGGGGAGAAGAACAGAAAAAAAATTCATCGTAGGATCGATGCAAAGACATCAGAATATTCACTGAGTGGGGGGCTTCGTGGGCGTGCCGGGGGAGTGGGCGGCATTGCTGAGGCAGGGCTGGGAGGAGCGCTGGGGAAAGAGGATGTGTTCCAAAGCACATGGCAACGGCCAGAGAGACGCGATTCCAGGCACAGCGCAGACCCCGCGATGGGACTGAGAGCCACTTTCCTTCCAGGGAGGGAGTTAACGTTACTGGATTAAATATTGCAGCCCAGGACACCTAGCCTGAACTGGGAGTGACCATGGGGTCATCCATTCCACTGGCCTGGGCCCCTCAATTGACATCTTGTCCTGAAAGATGGCACCTCCGACAGTGCAGCACTCCCTCAGTACTGGCACCGGGGGGTGAGTGTCAGCCTGGATTATGGAGCTCAAATCCTAGAGTATATACATCTACCCCCGACAGTGCAGCACTCCCTCAGTACTGGCACCGGGGGGGAGTGTCAGCCTGGATTATGGAGCTCAAATCCTAGAGTATATACATCTACCCCCGACAGTGCAGCACTCCCTCAGTACTGGCACTAAGCACTAATACTAACACTTGGACAGACAAGGCTGGAGCAAGAGCCCAACTGAGGCACCAAGCAGCACAGATTCGCATCGAGCAATTTCCAGCGTTTCTGCGAGGCATCATACCCAGGGTAGTGAGAGACAGACCAGGGCGCGATAAGTCCCAGAGTGTGAGATTCCCCAAGTAACTGCCGGACCCCAGGGTCTCAGGAAGTAGTTCCCGCCGTGCTCCCTTACCTGATCAGTGACATTGATGTCAACATATTCACAGAATGCGTAACCCTTGGACAACCCAGTTGCACTATCTTTCACAAGATTGAACGCTTTCAGGGGACCAAAAGATGTGAGAAGCTCCTTCACCTGTGAATCAGAGCAGATGAGTGATGTGTGAAGGGAATGAAATCTCATAGCAACACAGCCTGCATTTATTTCCCAGGACTCCCTCAGTACTGGCACCGGGGGGGGGAGTGTCAGCCTGTTATGGAGCTCAAATCCTAGAGTATATACATCTACCCCCGACAGTGCAGCACTCCCTCAGTACTGGCACCGGGGGGGGGAGTGTCAGCCTGTTATGGAGCTCAAATCCTAGAGTATATACATCTACCCCCGACAGTGCAGCACTCCCTCAGTACTGGCACCGGGGGGGTGTCAGTTGGATTATGGAGCTCAAACTAGAGTATATACATTACCCGACAGTGCAGCACTCCCTCAGTACTGGCACCGGAGTGTCGCTGTTATGGAGCTCAAATCCTAGAGTATTTACATCTCCCTGACAGTGCAGCACTCCCTCAGTATGGCACGGGGGGGGCAGCCTGGATTATGGAGCTCAAATCCTAGAGTATTACATCTACCCCGACAGTGCAGCACTCCCTCAGTACTGGCACCGGGGGGGAGTGTCAGCCTGGATTATGGAGCTCAAATCCTAGAGTATATACATCTACCCCTGACAGTGCAGCACTCCCTCAGTACTGGCACCGGGGGGGAGTGTCAGTCTGGATTATGGAGCTCAAATCCTAGAGTATATACATCTACCCCCGACAGTGCAGCACTCCCTCAGTACTGGCACTGGGGGGAGTGTCAGCCTGGATTATGGAGCTCAAATCCTAGAGTATATACATCTACCCCCGACAGTGCAGCACTCCCTCAGTACTGGCACTGGGGGGGAGTGTCAGCCTGGATTATGGAGCTCAAATCCTAGAGTATTTACATCTACCCCCGACAGTGCAGCACTCCCTCAGTACTGGCACCGGGGGGGGAGTGTCAGTCTGGATTATGGAGCTCAAATCCTAGAGTATTTACATCTACCCCTGACAGTGCAGCACTCCCTTGTCCCCACACCCAGAGGGTGTCTCCATGATTACCTGATCATCGTTTAGATAGTTTGGCAGACCTCCGATGAACAGCTTGTGTGGGGAATCAGGGACAACAGTTGAAACGACACCTGCAAGGACACAGAGAAAGAAACAGACAGGGTGGGTTAGAGGACAACATGATCTGAGGTGACCCTGGAACAGTTAGAAACATGGGACACTGTGAGAAAGGACTGTAGGAGTGACTCATTTCACACTGGGCCAACATTCATCAACATTCCCACAGAAATTACAATCAATCACTGAGTCCTCACAGATATCTGTGGGACAGCCAGTCCCCAACTCCACTATTTTCAAATTCACATCTCTCTCTTGCACCCCCCCCTCCCTATCTCTGTAACCTTCTCCAGCCCCTACAATTCTCATCCTCCTGTTCAAATCCCTCCCTCGTTCAGGAACATGTGTCAATGTTGCCCAGTCACTGTGCTCCTATAATGAGCTCTCTTGTGCCGGGTATCAGCTAGTAATTACCTGGAACGTATACAGACGGGTTCTCAGACATCCCGGGCAGCGGCTGGTAGTCATGAGGGCGACGGATCTTCAGCGACTGGCCCTGGAAGATGATACCATCGAAAGCCATCGCCTGTGTCGTCTCATCAACTGATCGGAACTGAGAAAGAGAGAGAGTGAATGTGAGACAGCAACAGAGGGGAGGGGAGGGCTGAAGATGTGAGGGGACCGAAGGCAGAGACGGACGGACAGACAGGGGAGGGGAGGGGGGGTGGCAGCCGGACAGAATGCGGTGGGATGGAGGGAAAAGGGGGACGGGAGGGAAAGGGAGGGCGGACAGGCGGGTGGGGGGGACGGATGGATGGAAGGGGGTAGATTGCGTGCCATTGAACGACTCTGAACCAGCCCCCACACTGTGGGAAAGTCAGCAGCGAACGTACCTCGAGGAAGGCGAAGTTCTTGTCTTGGTTGATCTGTACGGCCAGCACAGGATTCCCCGCTGCCTGTGAGAGCGCAGCCAGGCGCATTTGAGCATTGAAGAAATCTGCCATTGCTTCCTATCGGGAAGACACACACAGGAGAGGGGGTGAGAGATCACTCGCAAAAGAGGTTGCAACAGAACTTCTAAGAGCCTCAATATCTCTGATACACTCAATCCCTGACCACCCACAGCCTCTGCGGCAGCAGGGAACAAGAGAGGGGTGTATCCGTCCTGGGAGTGTTTGATGGGGGACAGTGCAGAGGGAGCTTTACTCTGTATCTAACCCCGTGCTGTACCTGTTCTGGGAGTGTTTGATGGGGACAGTGTAGAGGGAGCTTTACTCTGTATCTAACCCCGTGCTGTACCTGTTCTGGGAGTGTTTGATGGGGGGACAGTGTAGAGGGAGCTTTACTCTGTATCTAACCCCGTGCTGTACCTGTCCTGGGAGTGTTTGATGGGGGGACAGTGTAGAGGGAGCTTTACTCTGTATCTAACACCGTGCTGTACCTGTCCTGGGAGTGTTTGATGTGGGGACAGTGTAGAGGGAGCTTTACTCTGTATCTATCCTGTGCTGTACCTGTCCTGGGATTGTTTGATGGAGGACAGTGTAGAGGGAGCTTTACTCTGTATCTAACCCCGTGCTGTACCTGTCCTGGGAGTGTTTGATGGGGACAGTGTAAGAGGGAGCTTTACTCTGTATCTAACCCCGTGCTGTACCTTTCCTGGGAGTGTTTGATGGGGGACAGTGTAGAGGGAGCTTTACTCTGTATCTAACCCCGTGCTGTCCCTGTCCTGGGAGTGTTGATGGGGGACAGTGTAGAGGGAGCTTTACTCTGTATCTAACCCCGTGCTGTACCTGTCCTGGGAGTGTTTGATGGGGGACAGTGTAGAGGGAGCTTTACTCTGTATCTAACCCCGTGCTGTACCTGTCCTGGGAGTGTTTGATGGGGGACAGTGTAGAGGGAGCTTTACTCTGTATCTAACACCGATGGTGGGGGACAGTGTAGAGGGAGCTTTACTCTGTATCTAACCCCGTGCTGTACCTGTCCTGGGAGTGTTTGATGGGGATGGGATTTTGGAAGTACCTCAGTCACACCGAAGGGAATGTTGCCAACGTAGAGTCTTCGCGCTTGTCGAGTCATCTGACTGCCAACCACCGGAACCTGGGTTGGGGTGACGGCCAAACCATCAGGGGTGACTGTGGGCAGTAGTGCGGTGGCTGGAATTTGACCTGCCGCTTTAGAAAAAGGAAAACCGAAGGAGACAAGAGAAGAAGAGACAAATAAAAAAAGATTAGACACGTGCAAGAAAATCTCACCCTCGTCACACGCTCGAGGGGCTGAATGGCCTCCTCCTGTTCCTGTGTAACAGGCTCGAGGGGCTGAATGGCCTCCTCCTGTTCCTGCGTAACAGACTGGAGGGGCTGAATGGCCTCCTCCTGTTCCTGTGTAACAGACTGGAGGGGCTGAATGGCCTCCTCCTGTTCCTGTGTAACAGACTGGAGGGGCTGAATGGCCTCCTCCTGTGTAATATGAGGAGAATTGATGGAGGGTCAGGCATTGTAATACCACCGAGGGGCTCGATGCATCTCACCTTGCATCGCTTTATACTGCATGGGTGTGATGTGTTCAAATCCGGGGGGTGGCACATCCCAGTATTTGTATGGTTTCTTCTTCTGAATCCGTCTCGGAGACCGGCTGGAGAATGAGAGAGACAGAGGGGGAAGATCAGTCCCAAAGCAGTTCAACTGATGTTAATCCAGTTCCCTCACTCAGTAACCCCTCTCTCCCAGCACCCAGTGTTACTGACTGTATCTGTACTGATGTTAATCCAGCTCCCTCACACTGTCACTCAGTAACTCCTCTCTCCCCCCCAGCACCCTGTGTTACCGACTGTATCTGTACTGATGTTAATCCAGCTCCATCACACTGTCACTCAGTAACCCCTCTCTCCCAGCACCCTGTGTTACTGACTGTATCTGTACTGATGTTAATCCAGCTCCCTCACACTGTCACTCAGTAACCCCTCTCTCCCCAGCACCCTGTGTTACTGACTGTATCTGTACTGATGTTAATCCAGCTCCCTCACACTGTCACTCAGTAACCCCTCTCCCCCCAGCACCCTGTGTTACTGACTGTATCTGTACTGATGTTAATCCAGCTCCCTCACACTGTCACTCAGTAACCCCTCTCCCCCCAGCACCCTGTGTTACTGACTGTATCTGTACTGATGTTAATCCAGCTCCCTCACACTGTCACTCAGTAACCCCTCTCTCCCCAAGCACCCTGTGTTATGACTGTATCTGTACTGATGTTAATCCAGCTCCCTCACACTGTCACTCAGTAACCCCTCTCTCCCAGCACCCTGTGTTACTGACTGTATCTGTACTGATGTTAATCCAGCTCCCTCACTCAGTAACTCCTCTCCCCCCCAGCACCCTGTGTTACTGACTGTATCTGTACTGATGTTAATCCAGCTCCCTCACTCAGTAACTCCTCTCCCCCCCAGCACCCTGTGTTACTGACTGTATCTGTACTGATGTTAATCCAGCTCCCTCACTCAGTAACCCCTCTCTCTCCCCCCCCCAGCACCCTGTGTTACTGACTGTATCTGTACTGATGTTAATCCAGCTCCCTCACTCAGTAACCCCTCTCCCCAGCACCCTGTGTTACTGACTGTATCTGTACTGATGTTAATCCAGCTCCCTCACTCAGTAACCCTCTTCCCCCAGCACCCTGTGTTACTGACTGTATCTGTACTGATGTTAATCCAGCTCCCTCACTCAGTAACTCCTTCCCCAGCACCCTTGTTACTGCTGTATCTGTCTGATGTAATCCAGTTCCTCACCAGAACCCTCCCCCAGCACCCTGTGTTACTGACTGTATCTGTACTGATGTTAATCCAGCTCCCTCACTCAGTAACCTCTCTCTCCCCCAGCACCCTGTGTTACTGACTGTATCTGTACTGATGTTAATCCAGCTCCCTCACTCAGTAACCCCTCTCTCCCCCCCAGCACCCTGTGTTACTGACTGTATCTGTACTGATGTTAATCCAGCTCCCTCACACTGTCACTCAGTAACCCCTCTCCCCCCAGCACCCTGTGTTACTGACTGTATCTGTACTGATGTTAATCCAGCTCCCTCACTGTCACCAGTAACCCTCTCCAGCACCCTGTGTTACTGACTGTATCTGTACTGATGTCAATCCTGCTCCCTCACACTGTCACTCAGTAACCCTCTCTCCCCCAGCATCCTGTGTTATGACTGTATCTGTACTGATGTTAATCCAGCTCCATCACACTGTCACTCAGTAACCCCTCTCTCCCAGCACCCTGTGTTACTGACTGTATCTGTACTGATGTTAATCCAGCTCCATCACACTGTCACTCAGTAACTCCTCTCTCTCCTTCAGCACCCTGTGTTACTGACTGTATCTGTACTGATGTTAATCCAGCTCCCTCATACTGTCACTCAGTAACCTCTCTCTCCACTCGCCAGCACCCTGTGTTACTGATGTATCCGTACTGATGTTAATCCTGCTCCCTCACACTGTCACTCAGCAATGCCTCTCTCCCCCAGCACCCTGTGTTACCTACTGTATCTATACTGATGTTAATCCAGTTCCCTCACACTGTACTCAGTAACCCCTGTCTCCTAGCACCCTGTGTTACTGACTGTATCTGTACTGATGTTAATCCTGCTCCCTCACACTGTCACTCAGTAACCCCTCTCCCCCGGAACCCTGTGTTACTGACTGTATCTGTACTAATGTCAATCCTGCTCCCTCACACTGTCACTCAGTAACTCCTCTCCCTCCAGCACCGTGTTACTGACTGTATCTGTACTGACGTTAATCCTGCTCCCTCACACTGTCACTCAGTAACCCCTCTCCCCCCCAGCACCCTGTGTTACTGACTGTATCTGTACTAATGTCAATCCAGCTCCCTCACACTTTCACTCAGTAACCCCTCTCCCCCCCAGCACCCTGTGTTACTGACTGTATCTGTACTGATGTTAATCCAGCTCCCTCACACTGTCACTCAGTAACCCCTCTCCCCCCCAGCACCCTGTGTTACTGACTGTATCTGTACGATGTTAATCCAGCTCGCTCACACTGTCACTCAGTAACTCTTCTCCAGCACCCTGTGTTACTGACTGTATCTGTACTGACGTTAATCCAGCCCCCTCCCTCTCTCTCACACCGTCACACTGCCTCCCTCTTACCAAGGTTAACTGTGTTACCTGCGACGCCTGCGTTCCCGAGAAGCACTCCGCCGTTCCCGGTTTACCCGGTCCCTGCTCCGACTCCGCCGCTTGCGATCCCGGCTTCGGGAACGACTGCGACTCTTTTTCTTGTGACGGTTCTCCTTGTCTCGCTCTACAGATCGGGGGAGAAAGAGAGGTGGAGTGAGCAGTGGATGAGGTGAGACATCACCCATATCCCGGCTGCAATCAGCACGGTGGGTAAGCTCTGGCAAACTACGATCAACCAGCAGAGCCACTAGCAATCCCTGGCTTTTATCCTCAGTAAATTGAGAACTGCAGGGGCTGGAGGAGGTTACAGGGATAGGGAGGGAGGGAATTTGAACAGGAGAGTGAGGATTGTAGGGACTGGAGGAGGTTACAGAGATAGGGAAGGAGGAAGCTAGGGAGAGATTTGAACAGGATGAAAATTGTAGGGAATGGAAGATTTTACAGAATGGAGGTGGGGGAAGCGAAGGTGGGGGGATTGAAACAGTGTTGGTTATAACCTTTTACTAGATCCTAGTGTGTTGGTAGTTTGAAAATGTAAGCAGAATGTTTAATGATGAATGAGGTTGGGGTAGGGAAAACAGGGGGGATTTTCCTGAGATCTCGTGTTGGGTGATGGCTGGAATTTAAGGACATGGAACAAGAAACGTAAAACAAAATGTTACAACACAGTGTTAGTTGTAAAATTCCCCAGGGGGAGCAATAGGTGTGGTTTACCTTGATTCACTGTACAAATTGAACAAGGTGTCACACTTGAGCTTGTCACAAGATAAAGGGCCCATGGGATTTGGGAATAATATCCTGGCATAGCCAGCAGATCGTTAATGGACAGGAAGCAAGGATTGGACAGGAGTGAGGCTCTCCCCCATTTAGCCAGGTATGAGTAGTGGAGTGCCACCTCGATCACTGCTCAACCTCAGTTATTTACAGTCCACATTCACAACTTAAGATGGAGAAACAATTCAGGAACACAGTTTGCTGTTGATACTAGACTAGGTGGAAAGGTAAGCTGTGGGAGGACACAGAGGGACAGCTGGTGGAACTGCATTCAACTGGTGTACTGTGTCCATTCCTTCCCAAGAGGACTTGAAGACAGGAGCAAGGATGTCTTACTGCAGCTGGACAGGGCTTTGGTGAGACCACATCTGGATACTGTGTGCAGTTCTCCTCTCCTTCTCTAAAGCAGGATAATATTTGCACTAGAGAGAGTGCAGAGAAGGTTCAGCAGACTGATTCCTGGGATGGCAGGATTATCATGTGATGAGAGATTGGTTGGACTGGGTCTGTATTCGCTGGAATTTAGAAGAACGAGAGGGGCTCTCACTGAAACAGATGAAACTCTTGACAGGGCTGGTTAGACTGGATGCAGGGGGTGTGATTTCCCCTGGTTGGAGGGTCGAGAACAAAGGGTGATAGTCTCCGGGTACAGGAGAGGCCTTTTAGGGGATTTTTCTTCACTCAGAGGATGGTGAACCTGTGGAATTCTCCATCATAGAAACCTATGATGGCCAAGCCACTGAATATGTTAAAGGTGGAACTAGATGGATTTCTATTCTCTGAAGACATCAGTGGGTACGGGGAGGATGTGCAGCGAGGTGCAGGGAGTCACGATACAGGGTCAGTCATAACCAGACTGAATGGTGGAGCAGGCTCAAGGAGCTGAATTCTGCCCTCTTGCTTTCCAAAGAAGCGAGTGCACACAGCAGGAGGTGGAAGACAAACATCGAAGGAGATGAAACCACGTTCAAAGCGCCTGTGCAATATCCTGTCTGGGAATTGGAGGAGAGGGTTACCTAATCACCAGAAGCCCTGGTCAGAAGACAGTCACTTACAACCCCATCACACCAAGAGTGTTCCCCTCTCCAAAGAATGTTTTTTTAAGTTAATTTTGGGCTGTGTGTTCAGTTTTGTGTTAGGATTTTATTCTAGGCTCTGAAGCCTGCCTTCCTCTCCCCCAATGAGAGGTTGAGGTTGAATCAGCGAAAGATGCCAATCTTTCTCACCATTCATAAAGGGCTTTATTCAGGTGTGGTTATTTTAAGATGTATTTGGGAGTTTTAATAAGAATTAGGAAATGATTAATGAGGTAATCATCTATTAAGAAATGATTTAGCCCCTTGAGCCATTTAACCTGATCAGAGCTGACCTTACCCTGGTCTCAGCTCCACTTTCTTGCCTGTTCTCCATCGCCCTTCATCCCACTTTCTATCAGAAACATACCTGTTACATCATAATCATCTCTACTACATCAGAAACCATTCGATCTAGCACTGGTTGGCATCACTGCCTCACTGCTCCAAGGACCCAGGTTTGATTCCTGGCTTAGATCCACTGTCTGTGTGGAGTCTGCCCATTCTCCCCGTGTCTGCATGGGTTTCCTCTGGGTGCTCCAGTTACCCCTCCATCTCAGTCCAAAGTCATGCAGTTAGGAGCATTGACCGTGCTAAATTCTCCCTCAGTGTACCCAAACAGGCACCACAATGTGGCAACTTGGTGATTTTCACACTAAAGTTTATTTACGAGTCACAAGTAAGACTTGCATTAACACTGCAATGAAGTTTCACTGGGAGCACCGTGCACAGTTCTGGTCTCTGTATTCCTCAGTTAGACCCATACTGGGAACACCGTGCACAGTTCCAGTCCATAACCTTCAGTTAGACCACACCAGGAGCACCATGCACAGTTTCATTCTCCGTATCCCTCAGTTAGACCACACTGGGAACAAGTGCACAGTTCAAATACTACAGGGTGGCACAGTGGCTAGCACTGCAGTCTCACAGTGTCAGAGACCAAGATTCAACGCTGGCTTGAGTCACTGTCTGTGGCAGTCCTCCCCATGTCTGCAGGTTTCCTCTGGGTGCTCCAGTTTCCTCCCACAGTCCAAAAGACGTGCTGATTAGGGCCAAGCTAAATTCTCCCTCAGTGTCTCCTGAGTGTAGCGACTAGGAGATTTTCATAGTAACTTCACTGCAGTGTTAAAGTAAACCTACTTGTGACATTATTAACTGTAAACTTTATCTCTTTCTTGAATCTGTTGATTAATTCTGCCTCCACTGCATCTGGGGCAGTGAGTTCCACAGAGTCACAACCCTCGGAGCAGTAGTTTCTCCTCATCTCAATTTGAACCAACTTCCTTTTCACTCTATATCTCTGACCTCCTACTCTAGACTGTTCCACTTTGGTATCTGTATGGACTAGGTCCTGAAGCTTGCCTTCCCCCAGGTTTATTCAGTTTAATGTCGGGTGTTTAATGTTTATTTTGATATTTTAATCTTGATTTGGAGGGTTTTACAGACTAGGCCCTGGAGCCTGTTCTCATACTCCCCTCTAAAGGGCTTTATTCAAGTCCTTTGAGCTATTTTTATGGACTAGGCCATTAAGCCTGTCTCTCTTTCCCCTTGTAAAGGGGTTCACTCAGCTTTATTTGGACATTTGATGTGTACTGGATATTTTAGAAAGAATCAGAATCCTACAGTGCAGAAAGTGGCAATTCGGCTCAATGAATCTGCACCAAATAGCATCCCAACCCCATATCCCCCATGGATTTACCCTACCTAGTTCCCCTGACACTAAGGGGCAAATTAGCATGACCAATCCATCTAACCCACACATCTTTGGACTGTGGGAGAAAACTGGAGCACCTGGAGGAAATACACACAAACACGGGGAGAACGTGCAAACTCCGCTCAGTAACTTGAGGCCAGAATTGAACCAGGTCCCTGGCACTGTGAAGCAGCAGTGCTAACCACTGTGCCACCCGCCATTTTGTTACGATGTTTATTCACTATTTTTATGCATTAGGCATTTAAAACCTGCTTCTCTCCCCTCCTATAAAGGGGTTTATTTAGGTCTCATAGAAATCCCCAGTGCAGCAGGAGGCCGTTTGGCCTATTGAGTCTGCACCGACAACAATCCCACCCAGACTGTTCCTGTAATCCCACACATTTACCCCGCGAATCCCTCTAACCTATACATTCCAGGAAACTTAGGGGCAATTTAACATGATGCAGACATGCCGGCGTTGGACTGGGGTAAACTCATTAAAGTCTGGCAACAGCAATTTTAAATCCAACCGATTTATTTGATAGTAAATGCAATTTAATATGGCCAGTGCACCTAACCTGCACAATTTGGACAGTGTTTATTGGGTTGAAGTTTATTTGGGTGCTTTTATGGACTGGGCCCTGAAGTCTGCCTTCCTCTCCCATTGTAAAAGAAATTTATTCAGTTTTAGTGAGATTTATATGACTATTTTAAGATTTGTTTATTTGGGTTTTTCTTTTAAACAGACTAGGTCTTGAAGTCTGACTCTCCCTCCCCCGGTAGATGGGTTTATTCAGATTAAGTGAAGTTTATTCAGGTTCAATTTGGTTTATTCAGTTTGACAAACAGAAAATGCTGGAAAAACTCAGCAGGTCTGACAGTGTCTGCGGGGAGAGGAAAGAGGCAATGTTTTGAGATTAAATGACCCTTCATCAGGTCTGATGATGGGACATCCAAACTCAAAACACTGGCTTATTTTTTCTCTACAGACGCTGTCGGACCTGCTGAGATTTTCTGTTTCAGATTCCAGCATCCACAGTAATTTGCCTTTATTCAGTTTAATATCGATGTCTTATGCTTGATCTGGGGTTTTTTTGTAAACAAACCCTGAAGTCTCATTCTCTCCCTTATGGGAGGAGGGGTTTATACAGATTTATTTGTGTTTATTGAGGTTTACTGGCATTTATATCAGTTTTGTAATGTTTGTGTTTTAGGTTTTTTTTTCGCTCTTATTGAGTAGGCCCTCAAACTCACTCACTCTCCCTATAGACAGGTATACACAGGTTCAGAGATGTTTATTTGTGTTTATTCAGCTTTATAGAATCACAAACTCAGAGCAGAAGGCCTTTCCCCATAAATGGGTTTATTCCAGTTTAGTGGCATTTATATCTTTAGTTTATGGTTTATATCAGTGTTTTAATATTTATTTCGGCGTATTCATGCCGTTTTGATGGGTTTAATGGATTAGGCCCTGAAGCCTATCCCTCTCTCCCCCTCTGAAGGGGTTTATTTGGGTTTATTCGGGTTTATTCAGGGTTATATTTTGTTTTAATGTTTATTGGGGAGTTTTTATGCTGTTCTGGGTGATTTATGGACTAGGCCCTTAAGCCTGCCCCTCTCCCCCACCCTGTAAAGAGGCTTAGTGAGGTTTATTTGGGTTTATTCAGGGTTATATTTGTGTTTTAATGTTTATTGGGGAGTTTTTATGCTGTTCTGGGTGATTTATGGACTAGGCCCTGATACCTGTCCCTCTCTCCCCCTGTAAAGAGGTTTAATGAGGTTTATTTGGGTTTATTCAGGGTTATATTTGTGTTTTAATGTTTATTGGGGAGTTTTTATGCTGTTCTGGGTGATTTATGGACTAGGCCCTGATACCTGTCCCTCTCTCCCCCTGTAAAGAGGTTTAATGAGGTTTATTTGGGTTTATTCAGGGTTATATTGGTGTTTTAATGTTTATTGGGGGGTTTTTAATGCTGTTCTGGGTCATTTATGGACTAGGCCCTGAAGCCTGCCTCTCGTACTCACCCTGCCGGTTCTCATGAAGCTGCTTCTCGAACTCATCGAACTCAGACATGCTGCTGTTGTGCTTGGGCGGGCGGCTGGCCTGGGAGGAGGTATTTGGAGCCCAGGAAGTGTTTTATATACATATATTGTGTTATTTTTCTTTCTCTCTCTATCTCTCCTCCACGCCGCGCTTCACAGATTTCCAGAGGGGGTGGGGGGGAGAGAGGGAAGCATCTGCGCAGCCGCACAGGCCGCCCCGCCAAGTCCTGGGAGGACTCGGCCAGAGCGCCTGCGCACTGGCGCTGGGAGGACTCAGCCCGGACGCCTGCGCACTAGAACTGGGAGGACTCAGCCGGGTGCCTGCGCACTGGAGCTGGGAGGACTCGGTCGAGGCGCCTGCGCACTAGCGCTGGGTAGCCTCAAGCACGGGGCACCTGCGCACTAGGGGGAATCACGCGGGGAAGGGGAAAAGTGGACGCTCTGGGATCTGTTTTCCGGGCGCCTGCGCACTCCGAGAACCGAGGCGGGAAAGATGATCTGCGCCTGCGCTCTACTGCCAAAGGGGGGGGGGGGGGGATGGTCGACGCCTGCGCGTTAGGACACAATGCCGGGAAAAGAGAGACGCGCAGGCGCAAAGGTTTCCGCCGGCCGGTGGACGCCTGCGCAGTAATTCTAGGAGTACTGATGGGGGAAGTTGGGAGGACCAAGGCGGGGCGCCTGCGCACTACCGCTTGGAGGGCCTGGGAAAGTGCTGGTAGGAACATAGAGAGAGAGACTTCGGGGAGAAATAGGGAACCTCGATACCCGAACCGAAAAGAAGGAAACAAAAAAAACCTTCATTTTCAGTTAGGCTATACGAGGTGGAACCTTCTGGAACTTTTATTTCAAAAAGCGGAGAGGACCGAAGGTCGTCGGAAAGAATTGGTACGACCGAGCTAATTGAGGGAGTGCGCCTGCGTCCCGGCGCCGGCAGGACGAGGGTTGTGCGCACGCGTGCTTCACTTCTCCTGCAGTCAGAGAGACGCCAAAGAAGCAGTCTGTGGGAGGCAAGAGAAGACCTCCCCTCTGTCTCTCTGCCCGGGTGGGGCACTCCGCCGGAGGAATCGGCGGCCATTTTGTGGATCTGCTTTCTTCTTGGCTTGGGCACATTTTGAGCCGCTCATCGGTAAAATTGTCCCCCCCCCCCTCCCCACCGTTTCAGTCGAGGATGGGTACAAAATCTTGTAAACTGGAATGTAGATTCAGTTCTCGACTGGCAATCCTGTCAGAAGGCCAAAAGTGTTTTTGCTTGACCTGAGGATTATTAGAAATTCCTCAGAGTCGTCACAATTGGGATCTTCCTCTGCAATTTCAGCAGGATGACACAGTGGTTAGCAATACTGGCCCCACGTAGTCAGGAATCTAGATTCAAATCCAACCTTGGGTCACTGTGTGGAGTCTGCACATTCTCCCTGTGTCTGAGTGGGTTTCTGGGTGCTCCAGTTTCCCCCTCAGTCCAAAAATGTGCCAGTTGGATGGTTTTGTCATGCTACCTTAATGAGATACAGAGCAGCCTGAGAGGAATGTTATTTCACAGAGTCATTGCTGTCTCGATGGGCCAAATGGCTTCTTTTTACCATGATGTAGAGATGCCGGCGTTGGACTGGGGTAAACTCAGTAAAGGTTTACAACATCGATTTTAAATCCAACCAATTTATTTGATAGTAAAACAGCGAGCTTTCAACCCTTTGTCTTCGTCAGGCAAATGCTGTTTTACTATCAAATAAATTGGTTGGATTTAAAATTGGTGTTGTAAAACTTCTTTTTACACTGCAGGGATTCTGTGGCTCTATGACACTGCTGTCAACAACCCTTGCCCCCAGTTGGTCTCGAATACTGTCCTAATGTCCTGTCCTGCAGCGTCTCTTTTTGGCCCCTGTTTGCAACATCCCTTAATTCCACCAACTTGTGACGGCCACATTTCATAAAACATGTGAAAACATTGATGAGAGAGAGACAGAAAAGATTCAGGAGGATGGTTCCAGAGATGAGAAACTTCAGTTATCTGGATCACAGAATTGCACTTCAGCCCATCGAACCTAGTTTGACACACAACAAATAGCTGAACTCCCACCTAATCCCAATTCCCAGCACGTGGCCCACAGCCCTGAATGTTATGACTTGCCAAGTGCTCATCCAGGTACTATTTAAAGAATGTGAGGCATCCCGCCTCCACCACCCTTCCAGGCGGTGCATTCCAGATTTTCACCATCCTCTCGGTAAAAGAGTTCCTCAAATCTTCCCTAAACCTCCTGTCCCTCATCTTGATCCCATATCCCTATGTGACTGACCCCTTCAACTGAGGGAAACAGCTGCTCCTTATCCACTCTGACCATGGCTCCAGTAATCTTATACACATCGATCAGGTTGCCCCTCGGTCTTCTCTGCTCTGCAGAGTCTGCAAAGTTAGGCAGTACCCTGATGAATCTACTCTGCACCCTCTCCGGTACAATCAGAATCTTCCTATAATGTGGTGACCAGAACTGCACAGAGTATTCTTAGCTGGGGCCTCAACGAATTTCTATGCAATTCCAACATGGCTTCCCTGCTTTTATAATCTATGTCTTGATTGATAAAGGTGCCCAAGATGATTTAAGAAGGCATATGGCATGTTTGTCTTCATCAATCGGGGCACTGAGTATAAGAGTTGGGAAATCGTTATATAAAACTTTGATTAGGCCGTATTTGGAGTGTTGCGTGCAGTTCTGGTCACCACATTACCAGAAGGACATAGCAGCTTTGGAGAGAGTGCTAAGAAAGTTCACCAGGATGCTGGCTGGTCCCAAGGGTGTTGGCCATGAGGAGAGGTTGGATAAACTGGGATTGTTTTTACTGGAAAGACAGAGGCCGAGGAGAGACCAGATAGAGATCCACAAAATTAGGAGAGGAATAGACAGGGTGGATAGTCAGAGGCTTTTCCCCAGGGTGGAAGTGTCAATTACACAGGGGGGCACAGGTTCAGCCTCACTTAAACACCAGGCCAATCACTGTGTCACCCGCAAACATGCCCCTACCCCACCCCCCACATAGTCATCTATGCAAATGGTAATAATAGGGGACACAGCACAGGTCCCTGTGGTATGACACTGGCTCCCAGTCACTAAAGCAGCCTTCTGTCATCACTCTCTGTCTCCAACAACTGAGCCCATTTTGACTCCAATCTGGGATGGTTTGGTGAAGCGGGGAATTGATAGCGGTATCGCAAAAGATGAGGGGTTCGGGACAGAGTTGAGATTGAAAGTGTTCAGTAAAAGAAGGAGAAGTGGCTGGGAAGATCACACAGGTGTGCTTAGACCCGAGATGGAATGAAATGACTCCTGTTCCTGTGTAACAGGCTCGAGGGGCTGAATGGCCTCCTCCTGTTCCTGTGTAACAGGCTCGAGGGGCTGAATGGCCTCCTCCTGTTCCTGTGTAACAGGCTCGAGGGGCTGAATGACCTTGGACTGATCTTCCCTGTTCCTCTCCCTCTGCAGATTCATTCCCTCCTGCTCTCCCCGGAGAAATGGCTGCCCGAAGGCTCGGAAGGCTGAGTTCCAAGTCCTGTGCTCTCTTCCTCTGTGACATGCAGGAGAAGTTCCGACCCAGTGTGGCCTTTTTCCCCCAGATCGTAGCTGTGGCAGCCAGGATGCTACAGGTGATGTGGAGGGATGAGGGAGACTGGGAGGGCAGTTAGACAGACCGGAGTGGGGGAGAGGAGAAGCAGGAGTGTTCTGCACTGGAGGTGGGGATTTAGGGGTTTGGTCAGACTGGGGGCCTGAGAGGGATTTGATGGGGATTCTGGAGGGGAGATGGGGGAAGACTAAGGTTCAGGAGGGCAGGCAGAAAGGGTGTCTGGAGGGTTGCTGGCTTGTCTGGAGAGGAGGGAAGATCAGACTGTTGCTTTAGAGGGGAGATGGGGTCGTGGAGGAGAGAGCAGAGGTCCTGGAGGGAGGGATCCTGTAGGGACCAGCCTCTTGGAGGGAAGAGAGGGGCTTGTGGAAGGAAAGGGGGGGGGGTTTTTTAGGAGCAACACAGCACGGGAAACAGGCCCGTCGGCCCAATGAGCCCGCGCAGCCGTCATAACTATATAGTAACAATTCCATTATCCTATTCTAATTTTAGGTTATTCCTAATATGGAAGAATCTCAATGTAGGGACAATTTGTTTCTCAATCAGCCTAAGAGCGAATTTTTGGGATGTGGGAGGAAACCGGAGCGCCTGGAGAAAACCCACGCAACCACGGGGAGAACGCACAAACTCTCGCAGAGTTTACGACATGAAGCACCAGGCAACCCATGATCAAGAGCTGTCCTCGCACCACCTGCCGAATGCATGCTCTTTGTTGGTCAAGTATGGACCGAATTTCCTGTGGAAAAAAAGCCATAGTTAAACAGTCCTACTATGTCCCTCTATTCTTGACAGTGGGAGGGTTGGTCCGAGAGGGGTGGTCCTGGAGGTGAGAGGGGTAGGTCCTAGAGAGGTGGGTCTGGGGGCGGGATGGGGGGGTCCTTGGAGGAGAGAGGTCGGGTCCTTCTGGAGGAGAGGGGGCGTTTTGGATGGGAGACGGTGTGTTCAGGAGGGGTGATGAGGGAGGGACGTTCTGAATGCAGGAGGGGAGATGGAGGGGACGGAGTTCTGGAGGGGGTAGATTGCAATGGGGTGGGTTGTCGTGACTGAGTTTCCCCGGAATATGGCCTGTGGTTTAAACTCTCTGTGCTCTCTCCCACAGGCATCGCGGATCCTGGACATTCCTGTCATTGTGACAGAGCAGTACCCCAAGGGTCTGGGGCCCACTGTACCTGAGCTGGGGGCCGGGGACCTCAGGAAGTTCGAGAAGACCTGCTTCAGCATGCTGACCCCCGAGGTCGAGAAAGAGCTGCGCACCGTGCCCCAGTTACAGTCTATCATCCTGTGTGGCATCGAGACACAGGCCTGTATCATGGTGTGTGAGACCCCACAGCCCCTCACACATGCCACCCGTGCCCCCCTGTGCACCCCACGCATGTGTGCACGATGGGCGTGCACCCACCCACCCGCATGTGTACTCCCATGCACACGTGTGACCCACTACGCACTTGCACGCGCTCCTCCACGCATTTGCACGTACACACCCCGACACATGCAAGCATGGAACCCCCAGCCACACACAAACCTTCATACACATATCCTCTGCATACACCCTTGTGCACACACACACACCCTTGCGCACACTCATCCTCGCGCACACCCACACTACCTCAGACACACATCTTTACTCTGTATCTAACCCCGTGCTGTACCTGTCCTGGGAGTGTTTGATGGGGACAGTGTAGAGGGAGCTTTACTCTGTATCTAACCCTGTGCTGTACCTGTCCTGGGAGTGTTTGATGGGGGACAGTGTAGAGGGAGCTTTACTCTGTATCTAACCCCGTGCTGTACCTGTCCTGGGAGTGTTTGATGGGGGGACAGTGTAGAGGGAGCTTTACTCTGTATCTAACCCCGTGCTGTACCTGTCCTGGGAGTGTTTGATGGGGGGACAGTGTAGAGGTAGCTTTACTCTGTATCTAACCCCGTGCTGTACCTGTCCTGGGAGTGTTTGATGGGCACAGTGAGAGGGAGCTTTACTCTGTATCTAACCCCGTGCTGTACTGTCCTGGGAGACAGTGTAGAGGAGTTTATCTGTATCTAACCCCGTGCTGTACCTGTCCTGGGAGTGTTTGATGGGCACAGTGAAGAGGGAGCTTTACTCTGTATCTAACCCCGTGCTGTACCTGTCCTGGGAGTGTTTGATGGGCACAGTGAAGAGGGAGCTTTACTCTGTATCTAACCCCATGCTGTACCTGTCCTGGGAGTGTTTGATGGGGACAGTGTAGAGGGAGTTTTACTCTGTATCTAACTCTGTGCTGTACCTGTCCTGGGAGTGTTTGATGGGGACAGTGTAGAGGGAGCTTTACTCTGTATCTCATCCCGTGCTGGGAGTGTTTGTTGGGGATAGTGTAGAGGGAGTTTACTGCTGTTTGTTATATACAAACAGTAATCTCTCTCTGTCTCTCCTCTTTAAAGATGCTCCATTTAAATCTGGCTGTTTTGTGAATTTTGGTTCACGTATCCCTGATACCTCCTGATGCAGCTCAGGGATGGAATTGTGTTACATGGTTGCTCCCGCAAAGGGTTTAGAGGACGTGTTACCTGGTTAAAGATACAGTGGAATGAGGGATGTTTGACATTGGGTACCTGATCAATAGCGGAGCGAGGCAAGGGGCTTGGGAGGGAGCAGTAGTGGCAAGGGGGAAGACCAGGGAATGGGGTTCTGGGACAGATCCTTAAATGCTCCTTGTCTTGACAGAGCACGGCACTGGACCTGTTGGAGAAGGGGCTGGATGTACATGTGGTAGCAGATGCTTGTTCATCCCGCAGGTAAGCCTGGGAAGGTTTGAAGGACACAAAGAGAAACAGAGCGAGAAAGAGACAAGGGGATAGGGACAGGAGGGAGAGTATGGTGTTTGATCATACACACTATCCAGACTTGGGCTAACAAGTGGCGAGTAACATTTACGCCACACAAATGCCAGGCAATGACCATTTCCAGCAAGAGAGGATCTAACCATCTCCCCCTTGGCATTACCATCATTGAATCCCCCACTATCAACATCCTGGGGGTTACCATTGACCGGAAACAGAACTGGGATCCAGCCATATAAATACTGTGGCTCCCAGAGCAGGTCAGAGGCTGGGAATCCTGCGGAGAGTAATTCACCTCCTGACTCCCCCCAAAGCCTGTCCACCATCTACAGGATAAAGCAGCCCCCACTCGATTGACACACTAACCCCCACCTTCAACATTCACTCCCTCCATCACCAACCCACAGAGGCAGCCATGTGTACCATTAACAAGATGCACTGCAGCGACTCACCAAGGCTCCTTCAACAGCACCTTCCAAACCTCCCATGTCTACGACCTTATCCAAACCCGTCCTGATATCTGCATGTTAACCCCCCGGTGCCAGTACTGAGGGAGTGCTGCACTGTCGGGGGTAGATGTATATACTCTGGGATTCGAGCTCCATAATCCAGGCTGAATTAGTTTGCTTGGTCTGGGGCAGGCGGGAGTGTGTTGTGCAGGGGTGTGTTGTGTGGGTGTCCTCAGTGTCTTGAGGCATGACCATAGAATTCTACAAAATAGAAGGAGACCATTCTGGCCATCGAATCTGAACCAACCACAATCCCACCCCGGTCCTATCCCTGTCACCACTTATATTTACCCTACTAGCCCCTCTGACACTAAGGGGCAATTTAGCACAGCCAATCCACATAACCCACGCAGACACAGGGAGAACATGCAGACAATGAGCCGAGCTGGGAATTGAACCCGGGTCCCTGGCACTGTGACACAGCAGCGCTAACCACTGTGTCACCATGCCATGATATTTATTCTTTAAACATCACCTTTAAAAAGATGATTGCGGTCCATACCCAGTGGTGTTCCTTGGATCGTGCTGTGCGCTGCTGGGCTGTATTGTTTCCAATATTCCAAGGTGGATGCAGTTCAGAATGAGTTCTCCATTGGTTGGTTGGGGACTGAGGGAAGGGATGGTGATGGGTATTAAATCAATGAAGACCTCTCTGACCCTGTATGGCCTCTCTGCAGCCAGGTTGATCGGTTGATGGCTCTATCCCGTCTGAAGCAGAGCGGTGCGTTCCTCACCACCAGTGAAGGGACCCTGCTGCAACTCGTCACCGATGCCAAGCACCCAAAATTTCGAGAGGTAAGCGTGTGGAGGGCATCCAGAGACCAGTACACAATTCCTGAATCCCTATCCCTTAGACCACACTGGGAACATCGTGCAAAGTTCCAGTCTCCGTATAACTCGGTTAGACCCACACTGGGAGCACCGTGCACAGTTCCAGTCTCCGTATCCCTCGGTTAGACCCACACTGGGAGCACCGTGCACAGTTCCAGTCTCCGTATCCCTCGGTTAGACCCACACTGGGAGCACCGTGCACAGTTCCAGTCTCCGTATCCCTCGGTTAGACCCACACTGGGAGCACCGTGCACAGTTCCAGTCTCCGTATCCCTCGGTTAGACCCACACTGGGAGCACCGTGCACAGTTCCAGTCTCCGTATCCCTCGGTTAGACCCACACTGGGAGCACCGTGCACAGTTCCAGTCTCCGTATCCCTCGGTTAGACCCACACTGGGAGCACCGTGCACAGTTCCAGTCTCCGTATCCCTCGGTTAGACCCACACTGGGAGCACCGTGCACAGTTCCAGTCTCCGTATCCCTCGGTTAGACCCACACTGGGAGCACTGTGCACAGTTCCAGTCTCCGTATCCCTCGGTTAGACCCACACTGGGAGCACCGTGCACAGTTCCAGTCTCTGTATCCCTCAGTTAGACCCACACTGGGAGCACTGTGCACAGTTCCAGTCTCCGTATCCCTCAGTTAGACCCACACTGGGAGCACTGTGCACAGTTCCAGTCTCTGTATCCCTCGGTTAGACCCACACTGGGAACACCGTGCACAGTTCCAGTCTCCGTATCCCTCGGTTATACCCACACTGAGAGCACCGTGCACAGTTCCCATCTCTGTGTCTCTCCATAAGACCCACACTGGGAGTTTAGGTCTTATCGAGACCCACCCATCTGCTGGTGGCACATGTAAAACTCTGGTTGTGATCTTGGTGTGTGACGTCAGGTCCTGAACACTCTCTCTGATTTCCCCCACTCCCCATTCTCCCGTGCAGGTACAGAAGATCATTATGGATCCAGCACCCGACAGCAACCTGATGGCCCTTTTCCAGGGACAGAACCCACTCTTTACATAAGGCGGGATGGGGAGTGACAGTGCCTCAGGACTGCAGCTACACCGTCCAAAGGCTGATGATCCAATTCCATTCTGAAGCACTCATCGTGAAGTCCCAGGAAGTTGAATAGCCGCAGGGACTGGCTGTCTCAGTCACTGAATTCTCAGGGCTTGCAAAGACTGTCGGAATGTGCACCATCTCCAGCCTGTGGCCGTCATCCCTCACATACACCAGAGGTCAAACGCTGACCAGGCATGGAACCCCTGAGTGTCTCCCCGGGGCCTGTGTCGACTGCTGTACCCACCTGTGCAAGTAAACTTCTCCCTCCCAAATCTGCTCTCCATCTCCACTGTTTTCAGGGCCTTGTTTCAAGCCTGGTGTAAATGCACAGTTTTGATCCCTTAAGGAGAGTTTTAGTTGTATTGGAGGAGGAAGATGACACAGTGGTTAGCACTGCTGCCTCTCAGACCCAGGGACTCAGGTTCGATCCCCGGCTCTGAGGAGTTTGCATATTCTCCCCATGTCTGTGTGGGTCTCCTCCAGGGGATCTGATTTCTTCCCAGTCAAAAGGTGTGCAGGTTAGATAGATTGGCCGTGCTAAATGTTCAGGGCTACAGGGATAGGGGAAGGCCTGGGTGGGATTCTTTTATGGAGACTCTTCCTGCACTGTGGGAATTCTGTGGACCTCTGGAGTTGCACTATATTGTTTGCAGGGCTGGGGGGGTGGATGAATGAGGAGAGATTGGGCAATTCAGGCTGATACTCTCTCCAGAGAATGAGGGGAGATCTAATCGAGGTATCTGAGATGCTGTTAGGGGAGAGATGTGGAGAGGATTTTTCCTCTTGTGGAACCGTCTGGAATGAGAGGCTGTGGTTTTAGGATAAGTGATAGCAGATTTAAAACAGAAATCACATCTCTCAGAGGGTGCTGAATCCGTGGAATCCATAACCAGAAGGAATTAGGTATCACTATCATGATTAAGGAATATGGGGGGGAGGGGGGGATCAGGATATTGAACTTGATGAACGATATAAGTGCAGGGCAGACTTGAAGGGCCAAATGGCCTACTCTTACTTTGTATGTTTCTATATCTGTATATTGACTGGTGTCTCAGTCCCCTCTGTCTCTCAGGGAGATATCTGTACACTTACTGGTGTCTCTCAGTCCTCTCTTAGGGAGATATCTGTACACTGACTGGTGTCTCTCAGGGGGATATCTGTATATTGACTGGTGTGTCTCAGTCCCCTCTCTGTCAGGGAGAAATCTGTACACTGTCTGCTGTCTCTCACTCCCCTCTCCCTCTCAGGGAAATATCTGTACACTGACTGGTGTCTCTCAGTCCCCTCTCTCTCTCTGGAAGATATCTGTACACTGACTGTTGTCTCTCAGTCCCTTCTCTTTCTCAGGGAAATATCTGTACACTGACTGGTGCTTCTCAGTGCCCTCTCAGGGAAATATCTGTACACTGACTGGTGCCTCTCAGGGAGATATCTGTACACTAACTGGGTGTCTCTCACGGGGATATCTGTATATTGACTGGTGTGTCTCAGTCCCCTCTCTGTCAGGGAGAAATCTGTACACTGACTGCTGTGTCTCAGTCCCCTCTCTCTCTCTGAGAGAGATATCTGTACACTGACTGGTGTCTCTCAGTCCCCTCTCTCTTTCTCTCTCAGGGAGATATCTGTACACTGACTGCTGTCTCTCACTCCCCTCTCTCTCTCAGGAAGATATCTGTACACTGGCGTCTCTCAGTCCACTCTCAGGGAGATATCTGTACACTTACTGGTGTCTCTCAGTCCCCTCTCTCTCTCAGGGAGATATCTGTACACTGACTGGTCTCTCTCAGTCCCTCCTCTCTCTCTCTCAGGGAGATATCTGTACACTGACTGGTGTCTCTCAGTCCTCTCTCAGGGGGATATCTGTACACTGACTGGTGTCTCTCAGTCCCCTCTCAGTGAGATATCTGTACACTGACTGGTGTCTCTCAGTCCCCTCTTAGTGAGATATCTGTACACTGACTGGTGCCTCTCAGTTCCCTCTCAGGGAGATATCTGTGTACCAACTGGTGTCTCTCTGGGGGATATCTGTATATTGACTGGTGTGTCTCAGTCCCCTCTCTGTCAGGGAGAAATCTGTACACTGACTGCTGTGTCTCAGTCCCCTCTCTCTCTCTGAGAGAGATATCTGTACACTGATTGGTGTCTCTCAGTCCCCTCTCTCTTTCTCTCTCAGGGAGATATCTGTACACTGACTGCTGTCTCTCACTCCCCTCTCTCCCTCAGGAAGATATCTGTACACTGGCGTCTCTCAGTCCGCTCTCAGGGAGATATCTGTACACTTACTGGTGTCTCTCAGTCCCCCTCTCTCTCTCAGGGAGATATCTGTACACTGACTGGTCTCTCTCAGTCCTCTCTCAGGGGGATATCTGTACACTGACTGCTGTCTCTCAGTCCCCTCTCAGTGAGATATCTGTACACTGACTGGTGTCTCTCAGTCCTCTCTCTCTCTTTCTCAGGGAGATATCTGTACACTGACTGGTGTCTCTCAGTCCCCTCTCTCTCTCTCTCAGGGAGATATCTGTACACTGACTGTGTCTCTCAGTCCCTCTCTCTCTCTCTCAGGGAGATATCTGTACACTGACTGGTGTCTCTCAGTCCCCTCTGTAGATATCTGTACACGGACTTGGTGCCTCTCAGGGGATTCTGTGTACCGACTGGTGTCTCTCTGGGGATATCTGTATATTGACTGGTGTGTCTCAGTCCCCTCTCTCTCTTCTCTGAAGAGATATCTGTACACTGATTGGTGTCTCTCAGTCCCTCTCTCTTTCTCTGTCAGGGAGAAATCTGTACACTGACTGCTGTGTCTCAGTCCCCTCTCCTCTCTCAGGGAGACATCTGTACACTGACTGGTGTCTCTCAGTCCCCTCTCAGGGAGATATCTATACACTGACTGGTGTCTCTCGTCCCCCCACTCTCTCTCGCAGGGAGATATCTGTACACTGACTGGTGTCTCTCAGGGAGATATCTGTACACTGACTGGTGTCTCTCAGTCCCCCCACTCTCTCTCTCTCAGGGAGATATCTGTACACTGACTGGTGTCTCTCAGTCCTCTCTCTCTCTCTCAGGGAGATATCTGTACACTGACTGGTGTCTCTCAGTCCCCTCTCTCTCTCAGGTAGATATCTGTACACTGACTGGTGTCTCTCAGTCCCCCCACTCTCTCTCTCTCAGGGAGATATCTGTATACTGACTGGTGTCTCTCAGTCCCCTCTCTCTTTCTCAGGGAGATATCTGTACACTGACTGCTGTCTCTCAGTCCCCTCTCTCTCAGGGAGATATCTGTACACTGACTGCTGTCTCTCAGTCCCCTCTCTCTCTCTCTCTCTCAGGGAGATATCTGTACACTGACTGGTGTCTCTCAGTCCCCTCTCTCTCTCTCAGGGAGATATCTGTACACTGACTGGTGTCTCTCAGTCCCCTCTCTCTCTCTCAGGGAGATATCTGTACACTGACTGGTGTCTCTCAGTCCCCTATCTCTCTCAGGGAGATATCTGTACACTGACTGTGTCTCTCAGTCCCCTCTCTCTCAGGGAGATATCTGTACACTGCTGGTGTTTCATCCCTCTCTCTCTCAGGGAGATATCTGTACACTGACTGGTGTCTCTCAGTCCCTCTCTCTCTCAGGGAGATATCTGTACACTGACTGCTGTCTCTCAGTCCTCTCTCTCAGGGAGATATCTGTACACTGACTGGTGTCTCTCAGTCCCCTCTCTCTCTCTCAGGGAGATATCTGTACACTGACTGGTGTCTCTCAGTCCCCTCTCTCTCTCAGGGAGATATCTGTACACTGACTGGTGTCTCTCAGTCCCCTCTCTCTCTCTCTCAGGGAGATATCTGTACACTGACTGGTGTCTCTCAGTCCCCTCTCTCTCTCTCAGGGAGATATCTATACACTGACTGCTGTCTCTCAGTCCCCTCTCTCTCTCAGGGAGATATCTGTACACTGACTGGTGTTTGTCAGTCCCCTCTCAGGGAGATATCTGTACATTGATTGGCATCCTGTAGCAAGACTCAAGCCCCCTTACAATCACAGGAACAGGAAATGAAACGAGAACCATACCAGCTCCATGTATCACCAAAGCTTTATTGGGTCCAGACGCAGCCTTTGAAACTCAGGGTACAACTGGAGAAATGAGGAGGTAGACATTGCAAAGCAACTTTTGTCATGCTTCTTTTATTCTGTCCGCTGTAGCTTCCTTGTGGGGATGGAAGGATCTCAATTTACAAGCATCCGTCCACCCAGTATCCCAGACAAGGGGGACCATTTCACACCCCCCTCCACCCCCACCCCGAGCTTCCTCGAAAGCATCCATCTTCTTGCTTGCCCAAGCTCGACTCCTCATGGTTGTTGTTGGAGGGGTCTTTGCACTCACTCAGACTGGACTTGCCATTGGTGTTGTCTGTTGAAGAGTCCACCAGTCCATGGTGACTTCCAGCGGGATTATTAGTCACCTTCATCATCCCTCTCCATTACAACAGGGACTAACTTCAAAAGATCTATGGCCGTAAAGGCGCTATACAAATGCAAGTCTTTATTTCTTCCTTGGTGAGTCCATCATCTGAGGGATGGGTACAGTCAGCAATGACGCATCAGTGATATTTTTCACATCGTTTTCTTTCTTTTGCAAAAATGTTTGTCTTTGACAAGTCCTTCATGACACTGTTAAATAAACGGACATCATCATCATCCTTGGACCAGGTAAAAAGCTCCCCAAGGCTCCTCCTCGGGAAACAATTATCAGATACACTTTGACCCCGAACTACTTGAGGAGATAAGGACAGATACAGGTTTAGGGAGAGAATTCCAGAGCTTAGGGCCCCCCTCTCACCTCCCCCACTGAAGGCACGGCCGCTAATAGCAGAGTGATGGGAATCAGGGGATGCTCGAGAGGCCGGAATCAGAGGAGAGCAGAGATCTCGGAGGGATTGTAGGAGATTATAGAGACAGGGAGGGAGGGATTTGAACAGAAGGGTGAGAATTGTAGGGGCTGGAGGAGGTTACAGAGATAGGGAGGGAAGGATTTGAACAGGAGGGTGAGAATTGTAGGGGCTGGAGGAGGTTACAGAGATAGTGAGGGAGGGATTTGAACAGGAGGGTGAGAATTGTAGGGGCTGGAGGAGGTTACAGAGATAGTGAGGGAGGGATTTGAACAGGAGGGTGAGAATTGTAGGGGCTGGAGGAGGTTACAGAGATAGTGAGGGAGGGATTTGAACAGGAGGGTGAGAATATTGGAAATGGAGGCGTTGCCAGTCTGGAGGCTGCTGGAGGTCAATGAACAGTGGGTGTGTTTCCAGTCCTGAACCCTTTGCAATGTCTTTGTATCCCCCTCTTCCATACCCTGTCTAGCAGCATCAGCAAAACCCAGAGATATTACCACGTTCAGGAAGGGAATGCATCATGCTCCTGTCACCAAATTCTTGGAAGGGGAGGGTCCCCAAGGAGCTGCGAGGTCAGGGCCAGAGGAATGAGGGTCCGGAGTGAGGAACTCTCACCGCGGGGTCGGGGTCAGAGGGGTGAGGAACTCTCACCGCGGGGTCGGGGTCAGAGGGGTGAGGAACTCTCACCGCGGGGTCGGGGTCAGAGGGGTGAGGAACTCTCACTGCGGGGTCGGGGTCAGAGGGGTGAGGAACTCTCACTGCGGGGTCGGGGTCAGAGGGGTGAGGAACTCCTCACTGCGGGGTCGGGGTCAGAGGGGTGAGGAACTCTCACCGCGGGTCGGGTCAGAGGGTTGGAGGACTCTCACCGCGCGGGTCGGGGTCAGAGGGTGAGGAACTCTCACTGCGGGTCGGGGTCAGAGGGGTGAGGAACTCTCACCGCGGGGTCGGGGTCAGAGGGGTGAGGAACTCTCACCGCGGGGTCGGGGTCAGAGGGGTGAGGAACTCTCACTGCGGGGTCGGGGTCAGATTTAGCAAGAGTTATCGGAGCTCATGGCCAGAGGAGTGTTCTCATTGGTGTTCCCCAAACTCGTTGTGCAAACAGCCAATCAGAACATAATCTGGGAGTGGGGGGAATGTGAGCAAGAAACCCAGCCGTATAAATACTGTGACTGCCAGAGCAGGTCAGAAACTGGGAAATCCTGCAGTGGGTTCAGGATGATGGAGTTTGCAGTTGCAGAGAGCCAATGAATATCAGAGTGATGAAGTTTAATTGGGAGGTTTGATAGATTCTTGTTGCCAAAGATATTGAGAGCAGTGGAGTCCAAGTGGAGAATGCATGTCATCAGAACACAGAAATGAGGAACAGGAATAGGCCAGTCAGTCCCTCAACATCTCCCCAATTCAATAAGATCATGGCTGACCTGATTGTATGTCACTCCCCAAAACCACCCCCCCCTCGTGGCCCCCGACCCCCTTGTCGATAAGAAGCCTCTCGCCAATCTTGAATATATTCAATGAGTCACAGTTCTGACGGTGAGGGATAGAATTCCACCACTGGTGCCCTGGGTTCCCCCCCCCAAGATAAAACAATTCCACCTCCTCTCCATCTTCAATGGGAGATACCCTTATTCCGAAGATTTGCCCCTGTTCATAATCCTAGATTCCCCCACACGGGGCTGGGGGAGTGAATGACATCCTCTCAGGATCCATCCTGTAGAGCCCACCACAACCCAACCCACCCCCCCCCCCCCGCTGGATCAGATGCGTTTTAATAAAATCCCCTCTCATTTTAAACTCTCAATGGGTTCCAGGCCCCAATCTGTTTAAACCTTTCCCCATTAGACAAACCCCGTTCACCCCAGAAATCGGCCCAGTGAACCTTCTCTGAACTGCCTCCAATGCCAGTCTATCCTTCCCTCCATACAGAGACCTGAACTCTGTGCTGTACTCCAGCTGCGGAGACATCAATACCCTGGACAGTTGTAATAAGACTTCCTGACTTTTACACTCCATCCCCCTTTGCAATAAAGACCATTTGCCTTCCTAATCAACTGATGCCTGCAGATTTTCTATGATCGATGTACTGGGATGCCCAGATCCCTCTGCAAATTCACTCTGTTTAAATAATAATCTCATTTTTCTAGTTTCTATGTTGCTGATGCTGGTAGCTCCACATCATGGCTTTTCTTCCTGCCAAAGTGAAAGAGTTCATGTCTCTTTCTTTAGGTTAGACCACACTGGGAGCACCATGTACAGTTCTGGTTTCCCTATCTCTTAGTTAGAGCACACTGGGAGCACTGTATACAATTCCGGTCTCTGTATCCCTCAGTTAGACCATACTGGAGTCCTGCCTCCAACACTATTCTATCCTTCCCGCATTGACAAAACCAAAACTCTGTGCGGTACTCCAGCTGCAGAAACACCAATGCCCCATACAGTTGAAGCGAGACTTCCTGAATTTTATATTCCATCTCCTTCTCTAACTAATCCCATGTCCCTTCCTAACCATTTGCAACTGGAACCCCCCCCACTGACTCTGACCATGTTTGGGTGCTAAGTGAGGTGGGAGGGGGGTGGGGAATGGGAGAACAATATCTTGGCATTTTGCTTGGATTCAGAGAGAGGAATGGGGTACATTGCTACATTCACAGGTCATGTTTCAATGGTGAGTGAAAATAGTCCGCTTCAACATTGCAAGGATCTGAAGGGGGAGGGGGAAGGGGTGGGGTGGGGTTTAGTGTTTCTCGGTATAGTCTTATTTCTAAATAAGCACCACAGTTCACTCTTAGCCTGTAAACACACTGTCTTTCTATCTCTTGAGCTGTGTTTATCGTCCTTGGCACAAAGGGAAAGACCAGGTTGGTCCCATGCGTCCGGACAGGAGGAGTTGGTGACCAAGGCGTTGGGAGGTGAGGGGCAGGAATAACGTCTGTGCGTTTGATTGGCTCAAGGCTGCTTTCAGTTTGGTTTTGGAAATGAGGCAGCAGGAATGGATTCCTGGCCCAGGGATTTCCTGTGAATGTAACTGATGGTGGGCCCTTCTCTACCCATCCCAAGTCAGGGAGAGAGAGAGAAAATGGAGGCAATCAGCTCAGCACCGGCGTTGTACTGTCCTCGGGTGTGCACTGGTGTCCGTGAAAGCCAGCCGAGGTCTTGAAGTGTTGGCCGCAGTCGGCACAGATGCGGGGTCCCTCCCAGGCGTGGACCCGCTGGTGACGCCCCAGCACCGAAGCCCGAGAGAAGCCCCGCTCGCAGACGGGACACTTGTAGGGGCGCTCCTGGCTGTGGGTGCTGCGGTGCTGCGCCAGGGTGGAGGACTTGGTGAAACCCTTGCCGCAGAGGGGACAGGTGAAAAGCCGCTCGCCCGTGTGACCTCGCTGGTGCTGCAGGAGGCTGGAAGAGTAGCGGAACTCCTTCTGGCAGTCGCTGCACTTGAAGGGCCTCTCGTCGGTGTGTGTGCGCTGGTGGCTGCGGAGGCTGGAGGGGTCACTGAACCGCTTCTGGCACTCACTGCAGCGGAAGGGCTTCTCGCCGGTGTGGGTGCGCTGGTGGATGACCAGCATGCAGGAGCGGCTGAAGCCCTTGGCGCAGAAGGGGCAGGTGAAGGGGCGTTCACCCGTGTGGGTGCGCTGGTGGCGTCGCAGGCTGGACAGCTCGCTGAAACCCTTGTGGCAGGTGGGGCAGGTGAAGGGACGCTCGCCCGTGTGGGTCCTCTCGTGGCGCCGCAGGTTGGACAGCAGATTGAAGTCCTTGCCACAGGCCTGGCAGGCGAAGGGCTTCTCCCCGGAGTGCACCCGGAGGTGCTGCTTGAGGTTGGAGTACTTGTTGAAGCTGCGCCCACACTCGTTGCAGATGTAGCACTTGCGGCCGCTCCTGGAGCCCTGCCTGCACCGCCGCCGCTCAGGGTGCCCTCCACCAACCTCCCACTGGGGTGAGGCGGGCAGCTCCACCGGTTGGTAGGTGGAGTCCACCCTGGGACCCTCCGCCCCTTCGTCCTCCTCCGTGGCCATGGGTGGGGGCCTGGCGGGGGGAGGCACCTGTTCACAGCCTGGCAGCCACTTGACGATGGTCCAGCTCCTCTTCTTCCCCCCTCCCCCCACCACCAACACCAACTCCTGGAAGGTCTGCGAGGTGGCACGGGTTCGGGCTCCCTGGAATAGAGAACAGTCAGCAAGGGTGATGCCATAATGGGATGTCTCTTTATTTCTGTGGTGCAGGTTGCAGTGAAGCTAAATTCCCTGCCATGGGCACCATCAGCAAAATCACCCAGTCATTTCCCTCCTCGGGGCCCTCATAGAATCATTCAGTACATAAGAGGCCCTTCGAGTCCATACCAACACTTTGGAAACACCTGACTTCCCACCTAATCCCATCTGCCAGCACGTGGCCCATAGCCCTGAATGTTATGACACTCCAAGCTTATCCAGATACTTTCCCCACCACTCTCTAAGACAATGCATTCCAGACCATCACCAATCTCTGGATAAAATGCTTTTCCTCATGTCCCCCTCCCTCCCTCCCCAAACCTCCTACCCCTTACCTTGAGCCTATGCTCCCTTGTGACTGATCCTTCAACTGAGGGGAATAGCTGCTCCCTATCCACTTGTCAAGCCCTTCATAATCTTGTAATCTCAATCAAATCACCTCTGCTCCAGTGAAAACAAACCAAGACTTTCCAATCTCTCTTCATAATGTAATGACCCCATTCCAGGCAGTATCCTAGCGTATCTCTTCTATACCCCCTTCAGTGCAATCACATCCTCCGTATAATGTGGTGACCAGAATTGCACACAGTACTCTAGCTGTGGCCTCACCAATTTCTGTATATCTCCAACATGACTCCCCTGCTTTTGTAATCTATGCCTTAGTTGATAAAGGTGAGTGGGCCATGTGCCATTTTCATCACTCTACTTTAATAGCCTCAGCTTTCAGAGATTTGTGAACAGACATACCAAGGTCCCTTTGTCCCACAGAACCTCCTAGTGTCCTGCCATTCATTGAGTACTTCCTTATCAAATTACTCCTTGCAAAGGTATCACTTCACACTTTTCAGGGTTAAATACCATCTGCCACGTAACTGACCATCACGTCCATATCTTCTTGTAGCCCAAGACACTCCGCTTCACTGTGCGCCATCAGGCCAATCTTGCCTCCCCCCCAGAATGCTTGCAGGCTCTGCCCCTCTGCCTACTGGACAAGCCCACCCTGCCCTCACCAAGATGGCAGAACGGAGGGCGGGAAAGGAGGGCATTTGGCTCCGCCCCAAGGTATCAGCGCCTGTGACGTCAACAGAGAGAGACGTCACAATGGGAGGGGGCGACCCCGAAGAACCTGTGACGTCACAATGGGATTGGGGCGCGGCAATGTCATGGCAACGGAGCAGAGGCGGGGCCATAAACGTCACAAAGAAGAGGCGCGGCCTTGAGAAAGGAGCATGCGCAGTCACATTCTCCTCCATCTCCCAGTCAGTTAACGGACGTGCGGGCGGGCGTCTTTTTAAAAAAAAACTCCATCAATACATCCAGTAATCACCGAGCAAGGCCTGGAAGGTAAGGCTGCGCGCGCATTGCACATGCCGTCTGTCTAACCTGGTTGTTGAAGGTGCTGGTCGGTGAGGGGGGGGAGGGGAGTAGAGGCCTCCGACCTCCTCCTGTCGCCTCAAACAAACTGAGCGGCGGCGGCGCTGCTGGGACCCTGGCGCCTGCGCACCGGCAGCTCCGATCCGGCGCAGGCGCATCGACGGTTATGACTTCGGCGCCTGCGCAGTAGCTGCATTCACGGCGTTGCCGCATTAGCGACGGCATTCTGGCGCATGCGCACTGTGCACAGCAACCCCCCACCCCCGGCAATAGTGCACTTTTTGGCGCGCTGCGCATTGTGGGTGGGTCACATCGCCATGAGCCCCACCCCCACCCCCATCCCCATCCCAACCCATCCCACCCACCCCCACCCCCATCCCCATTCCACCCCACCCCCATCCCACCCACCCCATCCCCACCCCCACCACCCACCCCCCATCCCCCCCCCCCACCATCCCACCGCCCATCCCCATCCCAACCCCCATCCACCCCCATTCCCACCCCCATCCCACCCCCACCCACCCCCACCCCCCCCATCCCACCCCCCCCCACCCCACCCACCCCAGCCCACACCCCATCCCACCCCCATCCTCCCACCCCCATCCCACCCCCCACCCCACCCCATCCCCCCCCCACCCCCATCCCCCCCATCCCATCCCCATCCCATCCCATCCCACCCCCATCCCACCCCACCCCCACCTCCCACCCCCATCCCACCCCCATCCCCATCCCCATCCCACCCCCCATCCCCCCCCCCCATCCCCCCCCATCCCCATCCCCCACCCCCACCCCCCCATCCCCATCCCACCCCCCACCCAACCCACCCCATCCCCATCCCCTACCCCCACATCCCATCCCACCCCCCATCCCACCCACCCCCATCCCCCCCCCCCCCGATCCCACCCCCATCCCCACCCCCATCCCACCACCATCCCATCCCCGTCCCACCCCCATCCCCATCCCCCCATCCCCCAACCATCCCACCCCCATCCCACCCCACCCCATCCCCACCACCCCACCCCCCATCCCCCATCCCCCATCCCCTCCACATCCCACCCCATCCCCATCCCACCCCACCCACCCACCCCCCACCCCCATCCCATCACCATCACCACCCCCACCCCACCCATCCCATCCCAACCACCCACTCCCCAACCACCCCACCGCCACCCACCCCCACCCCCCCATCCACCCAGCCCACCCCCATCCCCCATCCCCATCCCACCCCATCCCACCCCATCCCCACCCACCCCCACCCACCCCCATCCCCACCACCCACCCACCCCCTCCCCACCCCACCACCACCCACCCACCCCCCATCCCCACCCCCATCCCACCCCCACCCCCACCCCCCCCCACCCCACCCCCCCCCACCCCACATTCCCCCCCCCACCCCCACCCCACCACCCACCCCCCCATCCCCACACCCACCCACACCCACCACACCCAACCCCACACCCATCCCCACCCCACCCCCCCACCCACCCCCACCCACCCCCCCACCCCTCCCCACCCCACCCATCCCCACCCCCACCCCACCCCCCCCCATCCCCCCCCATCCACCAACCCCACCCCCTTCCCCACCCCCATCCCCACCCCACCCCCATCCCCCATGCCCCACCACCCATCCCACCCCCCCCCCCCCCATCCCCCTCCATCCCACCCCCACCCCCTTCCCCCACCCCATCCCCATCCCACCCCCACCCCCACCCACCCCATCCGCACCACCCCCCATCCCATACCCCCATCCCCATCCCACCCCCCCCACCCCATTCCCCACCCCCACCCCACCCACCCCCACCACCCCATCCACCACCCCACCCCATTCCACCCCATCCCAACCCCCCCACCACCAACCCCATCGCCCCCCCCATCCCCACCACCCCCCCACCCCAATCCCCATCGCACCCCACCCCACCCACCCCCACCCCAATCCCCACCACACCCCCCAACCCCACCCACCCCCACCCAATCCCCATCGCACCCACCCCCACCCAATCCCCACCCCCACCCCCCCCAATCCCCATCGCACCCCACCCCCACCCCCCCCCACTCCACATCCCCATCGCACCCCCACCCACCCACCCCACCCCAATCCCCATCGACACCCGCCACCCACCCACCCACCCCCGCCCCCCCACCCCCCCCCCCCATCCACGCACCCCCACCACCCCCACCCCCCCCACCCACCCCCCCCAATCCCCATCGCACCCCACCACCCCCCACCCACCCCCACCCCAATCCCCATCGCACCCCCCCCCCCCCACCCACCCCCACCCCAATCCCATCGCCCCCACACCCACCCACCCAACCCCAAACGCCCCCACCCCCCCACCCACCCCACCCCAATCCCCATCGCACCCCACCCCCCCACCCCAATCCCATGCACCCCACAATACCATCGCACACCCACCCCCACCCAACCCATCGCATCCACCCCCCCCACCCATCCACCCCAATCCCCATCCCCACCCCACCCCCCCCCCCCAATCCCCCACCCCCCCCACCCACCCCCACCCATCCCATACCCCACCCCCCAATCCCACCCACCCCCACCCCAATCCCCATCTCCACCCCCCCACCCCCCACCCACCCCCCCCCCCCACCCCCCCCCCCCCCCCCAACCCCCACCCCACCCCACTCCCCAATCCCACCCCCACCCACCCCCCCCACTCCCACCCCCCAACCCCACCCCCCCCCACCCCCCCCCCCACCCCAATCCCCATCCCACCACCCACCCCCACCCCCCATCACCCACCCAATCCCCATCCCACCCCGCCACCCACCCCCACCCCACCCATCCCCCCCCATCCAACCCCCACCCCCCAATCCCATTCCACACCCCATCCACCCATCCCACCCCCATCCCCCATCCCACCCACCTCCCCATCCAACCACCCCGCACCCCCCCCACACCCCACCCCACCCCCCCCACCACCCAACCCCCCCTCCCCACCACCCCATCACCACCACCCCCACCCACCACCCACCACAAACATCATCCCACCCACTCTCACCCCCATCCCCACCCACTCTCACCCCCCTTATGATCCTATGCACCAGCTCCCATACATCACCTTTGCTCCTCCCACCATCATGGTGCTGGGGGTGTTGATGCCAGGGGTGTCGATATGAGGTGTGTCAGTGCCAGTGTGTTGGTGCCAGTGTTGGGCGTGTTGGTACCAGCATATCCTCCCCATCTCCACCCCTCTGTCTCCCTCCCCTTCCATGTCTCCCTCTTCACCCTGTCTCCCTTACCCCACTCCCCTTACTTACCATCTCCCTCCTCTACATCACCTCTCCCTCCTCCCCTTCACCTCAAATTCTCCCTTCCCTCCCCACCTCCTCCCACCCTCCTACCACCCCTCCACTATCCCGCCTCCCTTTGAACCTGTCCCCGTCTGCACCCGCCCCCTCCTCCCATTCCTATCCCTCCACCTCCACATCCTTCCCCTTCCCTCGGCCCACATCCCCTCTCCCTCACTGTTTCCCATCGTCTCTCTCCACGTTTTCCCCCCTTGTACCTGTGCACCCCACCCCATGTCAGGGTGGGAAGTCATTCAGTCCTTCAATGCAATTCTTGCTTGTGGGTGTTTTAACTCCTTTTTAAACTCTGTCTCTCTGCAGAGCTCGACATGGAGGGTGGAGGTGACAGCACAACAGACACACAGGTTTGTTCTCTGTTTTCAAACTGATCTCTGGGGTGACGTAGTTCCTTAGTCCAGCCCCTTGGAACAGGAGGGGGTCGGACTCAGCCCCTTGGAACAGGAGGGGGTCCCATTCAGCCCCTTGGAACAGGAGGGGACCACATTTAGCCACCCAAATTTTGTAAAGGAGCAATGCTCCCTGGTTTCCCAGCTTCTCACCGTAACATCACACATTCTTTCCTTTTCAGATAACAATTTGATTTCTGTCTCAAACACCTCAATGCTACTGGCCAGTCCACACTCCCCAGCAGCATCTAACCTCTCGCTGTGTGAGAGAGTTTCACCTCGTGTCTCTGTGGTTTCTTTCACCAATCCCCTCAAATCCATGTCAGCACAACCACCACCCCCACACCACCCACCCCCCATCAACCACCCCCCCACCCGCCAGTTCCTAATCGATTCACCAATGGGAACAGTTGTTCCCTGTTCAACCTGTTCCAATTCCCCTCACCATTTTGTGTGTCGCTCCAGTTGTGTTCAGGGAAAGCTTGTGAGAGGAGAGATCGGAATGGATGTCTATTGTGCTGCCTGAAAAAGTGACTCTCTCCCTTTACCTGTTCCTCCCCATGCCATTCCCCCTGCGCCGTTCCCCCCCCCCACATGCCGTTTCCCCTCCCTCCGCCGCTGTCCCCTGCGCCACTCCCCACTGCGCTGCCCCACCCAGACACTCATGCCTGTGCCTCCCCCACCCCTCCTGCGCCGTGTTCCCCTACATTGCCTCCTCTGCGCCACCTTCCCTCTACACTGCTCCCCCTCTTTCCCCCGTCTCCATCTCTTTCCCCCTTCAAGCCCCATCTCTCACCCAACCCGTTTTCTCTCTCTCACTCCATCTCTCTCTCGCCTCTCTCTCTCTCTGCCCCCCTCTCCCTCTCTCTGTCTCACTCTCTGTCTCTCACTCACTCACTCACTCTCTCTCTCTCTCTCTCTCTCTCTCTCTCCCTCTCTCTGTCTCACTCTCTGTCTCTCTCCCCAGGAGGACCCTGTCACTGATGTGGAGGTGAAGCGGTCAGAGCTGGATGACCAGTCCCAGTGTGTGTGTGAGCCGATGGAGCTGTTTGAAGAGTGGACGATGGGGAAGGGAGGTGAGGAGGCCCGGTTACTGGCTGCTGCCCCTCTCGCCGTGCCCCTCCGCCGTGCCAGGGGAACCCTGTCCAAGCCCGGCACCGGCCGCCAGAATTGCTACATCTGCAACGAGTGTGGGCACAGCTTCAACAAGTTCTCCAACCTCAAGCAGCACCTCCGGGTGCACTCCGGGGAGAAGCCCTTCGCCTGCCAGGCCTGTGGCAAGGACTTCAATCTGCTGTCCAACCTGCGGCGCCACGAGAGGACCCACACGGGCGAGCGTCCCTTCACCTGCCCCACCTGCCACAAGGGTTTCAGCGAGCTGTCCAGCCTGCGACGCCACCAGCGCACCCACACGGGTGAACGCCCCTTCACCTGTCCCTTCTGTTCCAAGAGCTTCAGCCAGTCCTCCATCCTGGTCATCCACCAGCGCACCCACACCGGCGAGAGACCCTTCAAGTGCAGCGAGTGCCAGAAGGGTTTCAGTGAGCTGTACAGCCTCCGCAGTCACCAGCGCACCCACACCGGCGAGAGGCCCTTTGTGTGCCGCGACTGCCACAAAGCTTTCCGGCACTCCTCCAGCCTCCTGCAGCACCAGCGCACCCACCGTGGAGAGAAACCCTTCACCTGCCCTCTCTGCGGCAAGGGTTTCACCAAGTCCTCCACCCTGGCGCAGCACCGCACCACCCACAGCCAGGAGCGCCCCTACAAGTGCCCCGTCTGCGAGCGGGGCTTCTCCCGGGCTTCGGTGCTGGGGCGTCACCAGCGGGTCCACGCTTGGGAGGGACCCCGCATCTGTGCCGACTGCGGCCAACAATTCAAGACGTCTGCCAGCTTTCACGGACACCAGTGCACCCCGGCTGGGAGCAAAGAGACGGCAGCACCCAGCTGATTTCCCCCTCCCTCCTTAATTCCCCCCCCCACTCCCTCCCTCCGTTAACACTAATGCATCTCCATTCCCAGGGTGGGACACAACTGGACCTCCCCCCCCTTCCCCAGGGCTCACTTCCTGTGCTCTCACCCTCCCCTCCCCTCCCACCCACCCTGTCACACATTCCCCTGCTGCAAAACCCTCCCCCCCCCCCCCCCCCCCAACCCCCCCAACCCACCCCCTCCCCCCCCCAACCCACCCCCTCCCCCCCCCCCCCAAACCCACCCCCTCCCTCACCACATATCTCTCAAAGAAACTGTGAAAGTCGAACCTCCACCCCACTCTCTCTTACATATCTGTTCACTAGCTCCACTCTCGCTACCACCCCCCCTCATTTGCCAACGCATCAGGCCCTGGCGTGCCTGACTCTCCACCCCCCACCCCACATCATCCTGGGCACTACACACCCCACCCATCCCTCGCCCATCCTTGGAGTGACACCCCTACTCCATCAAAAGGTCCTGCTTGCAGCCATCACAAGGAGATGTTCCGAAATCCCCTCCTGGATCCCCATTATCCAGGAACATGCCTGTAGATATATGGATTTTTCTGATTTCTTTATCCCCCTCCCCTCCCCCAGCGCACGCGCCCTGAATAGATTCTAATGAAAATGTGTGATTTTGCGATCAGTAAAAAGTTGAACGAGATCTCCCCGGCTTTGTCGCTCTCTCTGCTTCTGCATTCCGGTCTCTGGTGTCTCCCGCGCTGCGAACTCTGGCCACCGTCTGCGCTGCTGACATTTTAGTCCTTCAACTTGTGCCAGACAAAACGTGAGTTACCAGAACGTTTCCTCTCCCCCTCTGGGAGACAAAGAGCCTTCACTTTACACGGAGAGAGACTGGGAGAAGCTGCGGGGGTGGGGGGGGGGGGGTGAGAAGGAGGGGATTGTTCTCCTTTGAGCGGAGAAGGTTAAGGGGGAGATTGAATTGAGGCGTTCCAAATCGGGGAAAGGGATTTGTGACGGGGGTCGATAAGGGGAAACTGTTCCCAGCGACAGGAGGGTCAGGGACCAGAGGGGGGACCCAGATTGAAGGCGATTGGGGAAAGAACCAGAGGGGTTGGGGGGGGTGGTGTGGAGATGAGGGAATGTTTATTGTGAACGCAGCAAGTTGTTGTGATCTGGAAGACGCTGATATTGAATTTTGATTGAATTTGCACCGTGATGGGTTTCTCCTGAACCTGGTTCCAATTCCGTGGCGCTTTGGGTCCCAATCTGGGAGCTCTGCCCACGTTTCAGACTAACACGGCAGCTGGGGCAGTCCATTCAACTGCAAACATCCTGTTCCCCCATGCGTTGGTGTTTAGAGGAGGTTTAGCAGAACACAGGCTGGGGGGGGGGGGTGGTGTTGAGCTTCACCGAGTGATTGGGGGAAGCCAGATGGATGTTGGGATGGAGGAGGGACCTTCGGCAGGATCTTCACAGAACTTGACTGGATTGGTGGGAGAATGGCAGTGGGTATTATCATTAAAGCTGGCTCGATTCGGGGTAATCCCTTTGATACAGGGGTAGGAAGATCCCTCATCTGACGAGCAGTCTCCCACATCAGCTGAAACACTACGTTTGCATAGCGCCTGTATTGTACTGCACTCCCACAATGCACTCAGTGCCCAACATATTGTGTGTGCATTTTGTCCCTGAGTTGCAAGGAGATTTTGAGGGATTAGCAACCAAAACCCTCATGGAGGTTCTGAGGAGCAGGGAGAGAGTTGGAGAAGTTTGGGGAGGGAATTTCAAAACCCTTCCTTGTTTTGTTAAGCTCCAAACAGGAGGATGAGGGTTGTAGGAGGTTAGAGATAGAGAGGGAAAGATTTGAAAACAGGGGGTCAGTGAGTACAGGGTGGGGAGGGGGTACCAGGGTTTTTGACCAGCTGCAGTTTACTGGGAGATGGGAGTGTCAGATCAATTTCCAGGGGAGCTGAGGCACATGTGAGGGTTTCCACAGTTGATCAGCTGAGGCAGGGCAGATCCTGCTTGGTATTGGCTGAATGGAGATTGGGTTCTCAGAGCTGGAGCTTGCCCTGGGTTACAATGTGATCCCATGAGTGTGAATATCCACTGTTAATATGTAACCAAAATATGGACACCACAAGTGTGTCAGTAACATCATTGTCACATTGTTAAACTCACATCAGACTGATAGCAGAATTCAGCTTTTGATCTGGGCCCTAGATTACAAAATCATTTACATTCCTGGTGATGTTTATCACCCTGAGGGAGCATTCGGTCTCAATCTCCCTCCCTATCCCTGTCACCTCCTCCAGCCCCTACAATTCTCATCCTCCTGTTCAAATCCCTCCCATCTCCCTCCCTATCTCTGTAACCTCCTATAACCCTCCGAGATCTCTGCTGCCCTCCAATTCCCATCACTCTGCCATTGGCAGCTGTGCCATCAGCACCTGGAGTGGGTGGTGGGGCGGGGGGCAGCTAGAATTCTGTCCCTAAACCTCACTTCCCCTTTCTCTCAGTCTTTCCACCAACTGCTTCTGCCACCATATCTTGTGCAGATACTGTCATGGATTGTGAGCTATTTGTCATTGGCCAGGCCCAGCATTTATTACCCATCCCTAATTGCTCCTCAAGAAGGTCATGGATGATCCATCATCTTCAACCCCCTTTAGTTTTGTGGTGTAGGTACACCCACAGCACTGTTAGGGAGGGAGTTCCAGGATCGTTATTGGACATCAGTCAGTCTCGTGTGGTGTAGTTACACCCACAGTGCTTTAGGGAGGGAGTTCCAGGATTTTGACCCCAGTGACAGTGAAGGAACGGCCGATATATTTCCAGTTCAGGATGGTGTGTGTGGGGCTCGGAGGGGGAGCTTGCAGGTGGTGGTGTTCCCCATGTGTCTGCTGCCCTTGTCCTTCTAGGGGGTAGAGGTGGTGGGTTTGGAAGGTGCTGTGGAAGGAGCCTTGGTGAGTCGCTGCAGTGCATCTTGTAGATTGTACACACGGCTGCCTCTGTGTGTCGGTGGTGGAGGGAGTGAATGAATGTTGAAGGTGGGGGTTAGTGTGTCGATCGAGCGGGGGCTGCTTTATCCTGGATGGTGTCGAGCTTCTCGCGTGTTGTTGGGAGCCGCACTCATCCAGGCAAGTGGAGAGTATTCCATCACACTCCTGATCTGTGTCCTTGTAGATGGTGGACAGGTTTTGTGGGGAATCAGGAGGGGAGTTACTCTCCGCAGGATTCCCAGCCTCTGACCTGCTGTGGGAAGCTGTATTTCTCTGGCTGGGTCAGATTCAGTGTCTGGCCAACGGTAACCCCCAGGATGTTGACAGTTGGGGGAATTCAGTGATGGGAATACCATTGAATGTTAAGGGGTGGGGGATGGTTAGATTTTCTCTTGTTGGCACTTAGTGTGAATGTTACTGCCATTTATCAGCCTGAGCTGGTACAGGTTTTACTGCGGTTGAACACAGACTGCTACGCTAGGTGAGGAGTTGCGAATGGTGCTGAACGTCCTTCACCGACTATTGCACCTTCACATTTCTGACCCTGTCACTGCTGAAGCAGCTGAAGATGGTTGGGGTCTGGGACAGTAACCCTGGGAAATTCCTGCAGAGATGTCCTGGAGCTGAGGCAATTTGTATCTATCTACCCATTTCACCAACTTGTCTATCAATCAAATCCCTCCTGTGTGGAAGAGACTGGCCCATCGAGTCTACACCGAGTTTCTGACAGAGTATCTCACTCTCACCATCTCTCCTCCACCCCTATCCCCACAGCTCCACATATTTTCCATGGCCAATCCACCTAACCTGCAGATCTTTAGGGGCAATTCAGCATGGCCAGTGTACCTCACCACAGCTATTTCCCAGCTTGGGTCACTGTCTGTGCACAGTCTCCCAGTGTATGTATGGGTTTCCTCCAGATGCTCTAGTTCTCTCCCGTATTCCAAAAGATGCGCTGGTTAGGTGCATTAGCTATGCTAAATTCTCCCTCCATGTACCCAAACAGGTACTGGAGTGAAATAACTAGGGGATTTTCACAGTAACTTCATTGCAATATTAATGTAAATACTTGTGACTAAAAAAAAACAAATTTTACTTTTTGACCTGCACATCTTTGGACCTTAAGGAGCAATTTAGCATGGCCAATCTGCCTAACCTACACTTCTATGTTTCCTTGAAGTTCTGCACCACCCATCTCAGTGGTGCTCCTGAGATTTGTAATATGCACAGATTTTGTAGTGTATGCATTATCCATTGTGTTCTGGGTCATTAATATAAATTCTCAGCACTGACCCTTTGGAATACCTGATATAAACCTCCCTCCAGCCCCAGAAATATTCACTAACCAATACTGTCCCCATCCCTGGCCATTAGCTAGAACTTGCCCAATTTGCAGCTGATACTCAGATGGGGAAATAAGTTATTAAGAGGACAGACAGAGGCCACCAAAAGAGCAGGCAAATGCAATCAAATGTATAACTGTGCATTTTAGCAGAAATGAATTTATAAAGTATGGCATAGTGTCCAAATGGTGAGAGATTGCAGAACTGAGGTACAGCAGGATCTGGGTGTCCTAGTGCATGAAATCACAGAAGTCTGGGATACAGGTACAGCAATAAATAAAAAACCTCAAACAATAAAGGAGTAGGCCATCTGACCCTTTGAGGCTGCACCACTATTTAATAAGATCACAATTGATCTACTCACTAAATCCACCTTCTCCCTATAACCTTCAGTCCCCTGACTGTTCTAAAACTATCAATCAATCTCAACGTTGAAAATGTTTGAGGATTCAGCTCCACAGCTTCCTGCGGTGGAGAATAGATTTGTTCACAGAACAACAGTACAGAAGGAGGCCATTCAGCCCATCAAGCATACAGTGATAACATTCTACCCAAGCCCTATCTGTAATTTCGTGTATTTATCCTCTTAATGCCCTTATGCTAAGGGGCAATTTAGCATGGCCGATGCACTCTAACCCGCACATCTTTGGACTGTGGGAGGAAATCCACGCAGGACACAGGGCAAACGTGCAGACTCCAGACAGTGACCCAAGGCTGGGAATTGAACCTGGATCCCTGGTGCTGTGCGGCAGCACTAACTACTGTGCTACCTATGTTATTTATTGAGAGGGGATTTGATAACAGAAGCAGGGAGGTTATACTTCAGTTGTACAGGGTGCTGTGGACAAATTCACCACCTTATTTAAGGAAAGATGTAAATGTGTCAAACAGTTCAGAGAAGATTTACCAAACTGATTCTATAGAATCTTATAGTGCAGAAGGAGGCTATTCAGCCCATTGCATCTGCACCCAGGGCCTAGCCCATAACTATGTATTTACCTCACTAATCTCCCTGACACCAGGGTCAATCCACCTAACTCACATCTTGGACTGTGGGAGGAAACCTATGCAGACATGGACAGAATGTGCAGACTCCACATGCACAGTGACTCACCCTGGGTCCCTGGCACTGAGAAACAGCAGTGTTAACCACTGCACCAACAGACTAATCCCAGGAATGGGCGGGTTGTCTGATGAGGAAAGGTTGGGAGAGGCTGGCCTTGTATCCACTGGAGTTTAGAAGAGGAAGAGGTGACTCGATCCAAACCTTTCAGATCCTAAGGGGGTCTCGACAGGGTGGGCGTGGAGAGGATGTTTCCTCCTGTGGGAGAATCTAGAACTGGGGGCCGGGGATCACTGTTTAAAAATAAGGGGCGGCCCATTTCAGGTGGAGATGGGAGAAATGTTTTCTCCGAGGGGATGTGAGGGTGAGTCTTTGGGATTCTCTCCCTCAGAAGGCGGTGGGAGCAGAGTCTGAATGTTTCTAAGGCAGAACAGGATAGATTCCTGATTAACGAGGGGGTGAAAGGTTAATCAGGGGTCAGCGGGAATGTGAGATTGAGATTAAGATCATGGTCATCTGATTAAGAACATAGAACATTACAGCACAGAACAGGCCCTTCGGTCTTCGATGTTGTGCCGACCAAAATAAAAAGCAATGCCCCTCCAAACTAACCATTCCCTTCTCTTCCATATACTTATCAATTAACCTCTTAAACGCCACCAAACTTGGCACATCTACAACAGCTGCAGGCAGGGCATTCCACTCCCTAATCACTCTTTGAGTAAAGAACCTACCTCTGATATCCGTCCTATAACTCATTACCCTTAATTTAAAGCTGTGTCCCCTCGTGCTAGCTTTCTCCATCCTAGGAAAAAGGCTATCACTGTCCACCCTATCTAAACCTCTAATCATCTTATATGCTTCAATAAGATCCCTCTTAGCCGCCTCCTTTCTAACGAAAACAACCTCAAATCCTTCAACCTCTCTTCATAGGACCTGCCCTCCATACCATGCAACATCCTAGTAAACCTCCTCTGTACCCTCTCCAATGCCTCCACATCTTTCTTTAATGTGGCGACCAGAACTGCACACAATACTCCAAGTGCGGCCGCACTAGAGTTTTGTACAGCTGCAACATGATGCTGCGGCTCCTAAATTCAATCCCCCTACCAATAAAAGCTAAGACTCCATAAGCCTTCTTAACAACTTTATCCACTTGACTGCATACTTTCAGGGATCTATTGACACATACACCAAGATCCTTCTGTTCCTCAACACTATTAAGAGCCCTACCATTAGCCCTATACTCTACACATTTATTGTTCCTGCCAAGTATTCTATTAAGAATAGAAGATTGGTTCCCGCTCTCTCTCTCTCCGTCCATTCACTTCCCTCTCTCTCTCTCTCTCCATTCCCACATTCCTCTCTCTCTCTCTCTCCATTCCATTCCCTCTCTCTCTCTCTCCTCTCCATTCCACATTCCCTCTCTCTCTTCTCTCTCCATTCCCATTCCGCTCCTCCTTCTCTCTCTCCATTCCCTATCTCTCTCTCTCATCTCCATTCCATTCCCCCTCTCTCCTCTCCTCCTCCATTCCCATTCCCCTCTCTCGCTCTCTTCTCCATTCCCATCCTCTCTCCTCTCTCTCTCCATTCCTTCCCTCGCTCTCTCTCTCTCCATTCCCTTCCCTCTCTCTCTCATCTCTCCGTTCCCATTACCCGCCTCTCTCTCTCATCCTTCCCATTCCGCTTCTCTCTCTCTCCATTTCCCATCCCTCTCTCTCTCTCATCTCCATTCCATTCCCTCTCTCTCTCTCTCTCCATTTCCCATTCCTCTCTCTCTCTCTCTCCATTCCCTTCCCCTCTCTCTTCTCTCATTCCCATTCCCCTCTCTCTCTCTCTCTCCCATCCCTCTTCTCTCTCTCTCCTATTTCCCATTCCCCTCCCTCTCTCTCAATTTCCCATTCCCTCTTCCCTCTCTCTCCATTCCCATTCCCTCTCTCTCTCTCCTCCATTCCATTCCCTCTCTCTCTCTCTCCATTCCATTCCCTCTCCCTCTTCTCCATTCCCATTTCCCTCTCCCTCTCTCTCCTATTCCATTCCCTCTCTCCCTCTCTCTTCCATTCCATTCCCTCTCTCTCCTCTCCATTCCCATTCCTACCCTCTCTTCTCCATTCCCATTCCCCTCTCCCTCTTCTCCATTCCCATTCCCTCTCTCTCTCTCTCTTCATTCCCATTCCCTCTCTCTCTCTCTCTCCATTCCCATCTTCTCTCTCTCTCTCTCTCCATTCCCATTCCATTCCCTCTCTCTCTCTCTCTCCATTCCATTCCCTCTCTCCATTCCCATTCCCTCTCTCTCTTCTCTTTTTTTCCATTCCCATTCCCTCTCTCTCTCTCTCCATTCCCATTCCCATTCCCTCTCTCTCCATTCCCATTCCCTCTCACCTTGTCTCTCTCTCTTTTCTCTCTCAGTTCTCTCACAGATTCCAAGATCTGCAACAAAATGGCGCCACTTCCGCTTCCCCTCCCTCTCCCTCTATAGATTTCCTGTTCCGGTTACCGCCCCCTTTCTGCATATTAATTAGGCTATTGTTTTCCCGCCCAATGGGAGGCGCCACACACTGCATATTAATAAGGCAAATGTGCTCCGGTCCAATGGGTGGCGGAAGATCTGCATATTAATGATCCCTTGCCTTCCGTCCCAATAGGAGGCGCCGCTCTCTGCATATTAATGAGACATTGTCCTCCGCCCCAATGGGAGACGTGTGATCTGCATATTAAGAAATCTATTGTCTTCCGTCCAATGGGAGGTCCCTTTTCTGCATATTAATTACTCCATTGTCCTCCCGTGAAATGGGAGATGCCGCTCTCTAAATGTTAATAATGCATTGTCCTGTCGATCAATCGGAGGCTCCGCCTGCTGCATATTAATTAGACAATCGCCCTCCCACCGAAATGGCCGGGGGGGGGGGGGTGGATGGGACGGTTATGCATATTAATAAGGCCATTCTCCTCCCGCCCAATGGGGAGCAGTCTATTTGCATATTCAACAGTCTCCTCCCAATAGACTGAAGGAGTGATCTCTGCATATTAATGAGAAGGTGATGACTGAAGCAGGAACTACAGGGGGCCAGCAGAGACTACAGGGGCCAAAAGACCTCACCGTGTGTGTCAGTGATCCTGCAATTGTCACTGTGATGATGGATAGTGGATCCCATGATCAGGAATCAGATTGACTGTGATTTGTTTCTCATCAGCACCGTCACCACTGCAATGGCTATCATTCCAGATCCATTCCACAGTAGATCCCTGCTCGGGATCTCCTGAAGAAATCTCAACGTGATGCCCCAATTCATCCAAACCTCTGCTGTCCCCTCCCTGTATCCAAACTCTCTCTTCTTCAATCCCCATCGCCCCATGTCACTGACCCCCCCCCCCAACACACTCACCAGTTCCCAGTCCCACAACACTTCCATTCTCAAAGTCTCCATCCTCCTGTTCAGATCCCTCCCTCACCCTCTCCCTCCCTATCTCTGTAACCTCCTCCAGCCCCTGTAATTCTCATCCTCCTGTTCAAATCCTTCCCTCACCCCCTTCCTCTCTAGCTCTGTGGTAGAGAGGGAGGGAGACCACTGAGGGATACAGAGGGCTCCCAGTGTTGGGTCTAATCGAGGGATATGGAGACTGGAACTGTGCACGCTGCTCCCAGTGTGGGTCTAACTGAGGGATACAGAGACTGGAACTGTGTACGCTGCTCCCAGTGTGGGTCTATTATTTAAACAGAATGAATTTGCAGAGGGATCTGGGCATCCCTGTACATCAGTCATAAAAAGACTGCAGGCGTCAGGTGATTGGGAAGGCCAATAATCTTTATTGCAAAGGGGGATGGAATGTAAAAGTTGGGAAGTCTTACTACAGCTGTCCGGGGCATTGGTGTTTCTGCAGCTGGAGTACAGCGCAGAGTTCAGGTCTCCGTATTGAGGGAGAGATAGACTGGCATTGGAGGCAGTTCAGAGAAGGTTCACTGGGTCGATTCCTGGGGTGAAGGAGGTTTGTCTAATGGGGGAAAGGTTTAAACAGATTGGGGCCTGTAACCCATTGCAAATTTAGAATGAGAGGGGATCTTATTGACATATACCCGACCCTAAAAGGGGGAGGGGGATGTCACCATTGTGGAAGCTTCCCCTCCCCTCATGTGGGAGGGTCTAGAATGGGGAGGGGGATAGTTTTGGAATAAGGGAGTCTCTCTCCCATTGAAGATGATGGGGAGGAAGAATTTCTTCTCTTGAGGAGGGTGGAATTCGCCTTCCTCCACCTCACCTTTCCCTGAGAGCAGCAGAGGCTGTGATTCATTGAATATATTCAAGTGAGAGAAGCTTCTGATCAACAAGGGGGTCGAGGGTGATGGAGGGAGAGAGTCAAGGGTCAGAGGGGAGGGGGTGACAAAGACGAGAGGGTGGGGTTGAGATCACAGTCAGATCAGCCATGATCACATTGGATAGCAGGCTCAAGGGGCTGAATCGCCTACTCCTGCTCCTACATTCTCATCTATTGTTCTTTTTCTGTAGCTTGCCATCTCATTCTCCATCTACATCTCCAGCTCATGCTCTCTATTTCAATCCTCTTTCCAATCTTCTCTATCTGATCCTCCCTAACAAACTATCCCCTATATCCTCTTCAATTAGACTAAGTACTATCCACCTCTCTCGCTCTCTTTGCCTGTCTATCTCACTCTCTCCCTAACTCCCTCTCTCATTACCTCTATTTGTCTATCTATCTAGCCCAATATGTCTCTATCTGTCTCGTTTCCTTTCTATCTCAATATCTTTCTCTTTTTAAGTCTGCTCATCTCTTCATCTCTCGATCTTTCGCTCTCTGTCAATCTCTGCATCTATCTCTCTGTCCAATTCTAAATTTCTCTTTTTTCTATTTTTACATCTCTCTCTAATCTCTCTCTTCTATTTCATCCTTCTATCAATCTTTACATCTCTTTCTCTCTTTCTTTTTGTCTACCTAATCTACCTGTACATCTCTCTTCCTTTATCCATCACTAATTCTCTCTATCTCCCACTCTTTCTATCTCCATCTCTCTTTCTCCTTCTATCTCTGCATCTCTCTCTCTCCTATCTATCTCTACATCGCTCTTTTGCTTTCTGTCTATCCATCTAATCTATCTATCTCTCCATCTCTCTCCTTCTTTCTGTTTCTACATTTCTATCTCTCTCCTTCATTTTCTATCCACCTTATCTATCTCTACATCTATCGCTACACCTCTCTCTCGTCTATCAATCTCTGCATCTATCTCACTCTCTCTTTCCATCTGTCTTTACATCTGTCAATCCATCTCTCCCTCTATCTCTGTCCCTCTCTCTCTTTTTGTCTATCTATCACTATATCTCTCTGTCTCTCTCATCTGTCTATCTCTATATCTCTCTCCCTCTACCCCTCTCTCTTTCTGTCTATCTATCTGCCCCTCCATTTCTCTATCTTCTTTTGTCTCTTTATCTGTCTATCCATCTCTACATCTCTCTTTCATTCTATCTATCTAAGATGATTAATAAATCCATGATAATAATTCCACGATGTAGAGATGCCAGATAAACATAGTAAGAAGTCTCACAACACCAGGGGGTTAAAGTCCAACCGGTTTATTTGATAGTAAACTCACAAGCTTTCGGAAGCCGCGTTCCTTCGACAGGTGTGTGGAAAGTTCTGCACACGTGAAGAAGGAGAACCCGGAGGAAACCCAAGCAGACACGGGGAGAATGTGCAGACTCCACAGTGATCCACCTGGGAGTCGACGGCAGGTCCCTGGACCTGTGAAGCAGCAGTGCTGACCCACTGTGCCATGGCGTGCCATGGTGTGGATCTGATGCCAGTGCAGAGTGAGGGAGACAATCTGAACATTGCTGATCGCCAGCACACAAGGTGGCATCTGACCGAGTCACAGCTGAAAATTCACAGAGACCCCCGTCCCGGGGAAAGGCACTTTGGTGGTGAGGTCCTGCAGGGTGAAGCTATGCGATCGATCCCACAGAGAACATCATCCTGACAATAAACAATCCCAAAGCAATCTCACACCCCACTGAGGAGGACACTTCCATGATACAGCACACAGAGGGGCAAGTGAGAGAGAGGTCTGAACAGAGGACAGAGAGGGAGAGAGAGAGACACAGAGAGAGAGAGACGGGGAGAGAGAGAGAGAGAGAGATGGGGAGAGAGAGACAGAGAGAGAGACAGAGAGAGAGAGAGACAGAGAGAGAGGCAGAAATACAGAGAAGGAGGGATTTGAACAGGAGGATGAGGATTGTAGGGACAATGGCCGCCCTCTTGAAGTTTACCCGTCGCTAGAGGATTCCAGATCCTCGCTTGGGGAATCCGGATCCTGCCTGGAGGAATCCAGATCCCAGCTCGGAGAGTCCAGATCTCGGCTGGTGGAGTCCGGATCCTGGCTGGCGGAGTCCGGATCCCGGCTGGCGGAGTCCGGATCCCGGCTGGGCGTTGCTCTCCTGGCATGGCTGCGCCGATGAATGGTGAGGGTGGAGGCCTGGGTGAAGGTGCGCCCACACTCAGGGCACCAGAAGGGCTTCTCGCCCGTGTGCACCCGCAGGTGGACAAGCAGGGCAGAAGAGACAGGGAAGGCCTTGGGGCAATGGGGGCAGGGGAAGGGGCGCTTTCCCTGGTGACCCAGCCGGTGCCGAGCTAGGGATCCGGCGGTGAGGAAGCGGCGGGGGCACTGGGGGCAGGGGTGCGGGCGCTCCCCGCTGTGCAGCCGCTGGTGGTACTTGTAGGAGGAGCGGTGCCTGAAGGTCTTGGGGCAGAGCGGGCAGCGGAAAGGGCGCTCACCCGTGTGGACACGTAGGTGGACCCTCAGGGTGGAGCCCTGTGCAAAGCGAGCGCCGCAGCGCAGGCAGGGGTGGGGCCGCTCGCCCGTGTGCCGCCTCTGGTGGAGCCGGAGGGCGGAGGAGCGGGCAAAAGCTCGCCCGCACTCCCCGCAGGTGTAGGGTCGCTCCCCGGTGTGGACCCGGAGGTGGCAGGTGAGTGAGCAGGAGGTGGCAAAGCGCCTCGGGCAGCGGGGGCAGGGGTAAGGGCGCTCGCCAGTGTGGACCCTGGTGTGGGCCTGCAGGGTGGAGCAGCGGTCAAAGGCCCGCGGGCAGTGCGGGCAGGGGAAGCGGGCAGCCACCCCGGCGTGCCTGCGGCGGTGCGCTGCCAGCGAGGATGCTTGCCGGTAGGCCTGGCCGCACTCGCTGCAGCGGAAAGGCCGGGGCTCGGCGTGCAGTCGCCGGTGGAGGAGCAGCTCTGAGGAGGCCAGGAAACTCTTAGCGCACTCGCCGCAGCGGAAGGGCCGTGGAGCCAGGTGGGTGCGTCTATGGCGCGACAGGGCCTCGGTGCTGCCGAATCGCCGGGGGCAGCGGGGACACGGGTGACCCTTGCCCTCAGGGTGCACCCTCAGGTGCCCACGCAGGGAGGCCTGGGTGCGGAAGCTGACCCCGCAGACGGGGCACTGGTGGCCGGCGCACTGGTGCCCAGCCAGGCTGACCAGCCGTCTGAAGCTGCGCTGGCACAGCGGGCACTGGTGGCGACTGGCACGGCGATGGGCCAACTCGTGCTTCTTCAGGGAGAAGGTGTGGGCCAGCAGCTTGTGGCACTGCGGGCACTCCACTTTCCTCCGCCTGCGCCCGCCCCCCAGCGCCCGAGGGGAAGATTCGGAGGCCGCATTTGCCCCCTCTGTCCGCACGGGGCACCTTCTCGCTGGCCCACTCCCCCTTCGGCTGCTCCTGGGAGAGGCCGGAACCTCCGAACGCCCCTGTCCAGATGGGGGGACCCCGGGCAGGCTTCCGAGGCGCTGGCACAGGGTAGAACTGCGCAGGCTGCGGCCGCTGGGTGGAAGGGAGGGGGGTCCCACCTGCGGTGGGGGGGCTGCTGTCACCCTGGACGGCTGCCCGCGGTCCTCTTCTCTCTTGCGGATCTGACGGCCGCTCCGTAGCTTCCACAGGCTTCTGCCGTCCCCCGGTGAATCCAGTCGAGGTGGTGTGGCTTCCATCCTTTGCTGTGGAGGGGTGGGGTGGGGGGGCGGAAGGGAGGCAGAATGGGGACCCCTCCTCTCCTCTTCCTGGGGTAACAACATAAATAATAAAAGGTTTAAATTTGTCTGTCTGGACCTGGTGCCAACACAAACAAACAACGTTGGTGCCACACAATGTGCCAGGAGGGAATCTAACCATCTCCCCTCTGGGCACTCAATGGCATTGCCATCGCTGAATCCCACTCTCACTGGGATAAGAGGGGTATTGTCAAGATGTAACCAACGGAGTGTTGCAGGGATCAGTGCTGGGCACAAAGAATTACTTCCAAGATGTGCTAATGTGAAGGAAATGAATACACCATCACCAAGTTTGCAACAACATAGAAACAACTGGCGATGTTGTGATAAAGCAGCTACAGAGGGGTGTAGACAGGATAAGGCAGTGGGCAAAAACTCGGCAGATGGTGCGGTGTTGTTCAGTTTGGTCGGAGGGATAAAGGCGCTGAGGGTTATCATTACTCCAGCTCCAGAAACACCAAACTCAGTAAAACTTTGAGAAAATTCCGGCACAGAGGGATTTGGGGATCCTCGGGAGCCAATCACAAAAAACCAGTATGTAATTTCAGCGGGTCATAGACCAATGGAATGGTGCCCTTTATTCCAAAGGAAGTGGAATTATTTTATTCATTCGTGGGACATCAGATTGTTAATCACATATTGTCCCAGAGAGATATCAGATTCTTAATCACATATTGTCCCAGAGAGATATTGGATTGTTAATTGTATATTGACCCAGAGAGATATCGGATTGTTAATTGTATATTGACCCAAAGAGATATCAGATTGTTAATCGTATATTGACCCAGAGAGATATTGAATTGTTAATTGTATATTGACCCAGAGAGATATTGGATTGTTAATTGTATATTGACCCAGAGAGATATTGGATTGTTAATTGTATATTGTCCCAGAGAGATATCAGATTGTTAATTATGTATTGACCTAGAGAGATATCGTATTGTTAATTGTATATTGTCCCAGAGATATTGGATTGTCAATTGTATATTGTCCCAGAGAGATATCGGATTGTTAATTTTATATTGACCCAGAGAGATATCAGATTGTTAATCGCATATTGTCCCAGAGAGATATCAGATTGTTAATCGTATATTGTCCCAGAGAGATATCAGATTGTTAATTTTATATTGACCCAAAGAGATATCGGATTGTTAATTGTATATTGTCCCAGAGAGATATCAGATTGTTAATTATGTATTGACCTAGAGAGATATCGTATTGTTAATTGTATATTGTCCCAGAGATATTGGATTGTCAATTGTATATTGTCCCAGAGAGATATCGGATTGTTAATTTTATATTGACCCAGAGAGATATCAGATTGTTAATCGCATATTGTCCCAGAGAGATATCAGATTGTTAATCGTATATTGTCCCAGAGAGATATCAGATTGTTAATTTTATATTGACCCAAAGAGATATCGGATTGTTAATTGTATATTGTCCCAGAGAGATATCAGATTGTTAATTATAAATTGACCCAGAGAGATATCGGATTGTTAATCGTATATTGACCCAGAGAGATATCGGATTGTTAATTGTATATTGACCCAAAGAGATATCGGATTATTAATCGTATATTGACCCAGAGAGATATCGGATTGTTAATTGTATATTGTTCCAGAGAGATATCGGATTGTTAATCGTATATTGACCCAGAGAGATATCGGATTGTTAATTGTATATTGACCCAAAGAGATATCGGATTATTAATCGTATATTGTCCCAGAGAGATATCAGATTGTTAATTGTATATTGTTCCAGAGAGATATCGGATTGTTAATTGTATATTGACCCAGAGAGATATCGGATTATTAATCGTATATTGACCCAGAGAGATATCAGATTATTAATCGTATATTGACCCAAGAGATATTGGATTGTCAATTGTATATTGTTCCCAAAGAGATATCGGATTGTTAATCGTATATTGACCCAGAGAGATATCGGATTATTAATCGTATATTGACCCAAAGAGATATCGGATTGTTAATTGTATATTGTTCCAGAGAGATATGGATTGTTAATCGTATATTGTTCCAGAGAGATATCGGATTGTTAATTGTATATTGTTCCAGAGAGGAGAGATATCAGATTATTAATCGTATATTGACCCAGAGAGATATTGGATTGTCAATTGTATATTGTCCCAAAGAGATATCGGATTGTTAATCGTATATTGACCCAGAGAGATATCGGATTATTAATCGTATATTGACCCAAAGAGATATCGGATTGTTAATTGTATATTGTTCCAGAGAGATATCGGATTGTTAATCGTATATTGTTCCAGAGAGATATCGGATTGTTAATTGTATATTGTTCCAAGAGATATCGGATTGTTAATTGTATATTGTTCCAGAGAGATATCGGATTGTTAATCGTATATTGACCCAGAGAGATATCGGATTGTTAATTGTATATTGACCCAGAGAGATATCGGATTATTAATCGTATATTGACCCAGAGAGATATCGGATTGTTAATCGTATATTGACCCAGAGAGATATTGGATTGTCAATTGTATATTGTCCCAAAGAGATATCGGATTGTTAATCGTATATTGACCCAGAGAGATATCGGATTATTAATCGTATATTGACCCAAAGAGATATCGGATTGTTAATTGTATATTGTTCCAGAGAGATATCGGATTGTTAATCGTATATTGTTCCAGAGAGATATCGGATTGTTAATTGTATATTGTTCCAGAGAGATATCGGATTGTTAATTGTATATTGTTCCAGAGAGATATCGGATTGTTAATCGTATATTGACCCAGAGAGATATCGGATTGTTAATTGTATATTGACCCAGAGAGATATCGGATTATTAATCGTATATTGACCCAGAGAGATATCGGATTGTTAATTGTATATTGACCCAGAGAGATATCGGATTGTTAATTGTATATTGACCCAGAGAGATATCGGATTGTTAATTGTATATTGTTCCAGAGAGATATCGGATTGTTAATTGTATATTGACCCAGAGAGATATCGGAGTGTTAATCGTATATTGACCCAGAGAGATATCGGATTGTTAATCGTATATTGTTCCAGAGAGATATCGGATTATTAATTGTATATTGACCCAAAGAGATATTGGATTGTTAATTGTATATTGACCCAAAGAGATATCGGATTGTTAATCGTATATTGTCCCAGATAGATATCGGATTGTTAATTGTATATTGACCCAGAGAGATATCGGATTGTTAATCGTATATTGACCCAAAGAGATATCGGATTATTAATTGTATATTGACCCAGAGAGATATCGGATTGTTAATCGTATATTGACCCAGAGAGATATCGGATTGTTAATTGTATATTGACCCAGAGAGATATCGGATTGTTAATTGTATATTGACCCAGAGAGATATCGGATTGTTAATTGTATATTGACCCAGAGAGATATCGGATTGTTAATTGTATATTGACCCAGAGAGATATCGGATTGTTAATCGTATATTGACCCAGAGAGATATCGGATTGTTAATTGTATATTGACCCAAAGAGATATCGGATTTTTGTTTTGGGGTTGTTGTTAATTGTATATTGATCCAGAGAGATATCGGATTGTTAATTGTATATTGTTCCAGAGAGATATCGGATTGTTAATTGTATATTGACCCAGAGAGATATCGGATTGTTAATTGTATATTGACCCAGAGAGATATCGGATTGTTAATCATACATTGTCCCAGAGAGATATCGGAGTGTTAATTGTATATTGACCCAGAGAGATGGGTTGACAATTTGCCTTGGCAATGCTCTGCTCTCCAGTTGCTGATACTTACAGGGGAATTGTTTTGTTTGTAGAGAGGTTGTTTTGGTTTAATTAAATGCTGCGTTGCTGCCAATGTGAATTGGGTGTTTTGGCTAATGCTGATGTGTCACTGAGAGTCTCACTTACTGTGCAGGCTGTCCTGGAGTTGCAATTAGAGTTGAGGTGTCTGCTCCTGATGTCCTGGACCCTGCGCTCTGGCCCCTGGCTGGGATGGTTTTGAGATGCTGCAGCTCACACTCGCCTTCCTGCAGCCTCTGGCTCTGGGCGACCCGTCCCGCTCTCCTACAACTGCGCATGCTCACAGTCTGCCCGCCACTGTGGAGGATAGAGCGGTTTCTCGCGCGCGCTGCACGCCGGGAAGTCGAGGCTGCCATTGTTCTCTTTCATAGAGCGTTAACACCTACTCCAGCCTCGACCAGCCTGGAGGCTGAGTTCGGACTGCACTGGGACGCTGCTAAACCAAGAGTGAAGGGGCAGGGTTGGAAAGAGGGAATAGTGGGAATGGGAGAAAAAACATTTCCTGCAGGATTTTGAAATCCGCCCCAGGATGGAGAGTCAGAGAAAGCCTGGAATCTGGAGGGATACCTTTCAACTCAATCTCCAAACTCCCAGTATCTCCAGCCATCTTCCAACCCCCACATCATCCCACCTAACTCTCTCCCTAACAGCACTGTGGGTGTATCAATACCACACGGGATTGAAAATCAAACCCCACCATGGCAACTTGTGGAATTTAAATTCAAATAAGATCTGGAATTATAAAGCTAGTCTCCATAATGGCAACCAGGAAACTGTCACTGACCGTTAGAAAAATCCATCTTGTTCAATAACGTTCTTTAGGGAAAGACAGTACCTGATCTGGCCTACATGTGACTCCAGACCCATCCAGCAATGGAACCTTAACTGCCCCCCTGAAATGTTCTTGCAAAACCCTCAGTTCAAGGGACAGTTATGTATGGTCAATAAATAGAAGCCTCATCTGTGAGAGAGACAGCCCATGAAAGATTAAAATCATTATCTCTAGAGAGGTTAGGTGGATTGCTAAATTACCTCTTAAGGTCCAAAGATGTGTAGGTTAGGTGGATCGGCCATGCTAAATTGCATCTTAGTTTGTGTGTGAATGGTTTTGCTCGATGTGGTTTGTTAGTTAATTTTAAGTTTCCTTTCTGCTTTGCTTCCTTTCGAATGCTTTCCTTTTTGGGGACTGTCCTTCTTGCTTTGTCACATTTGGTTTACTTGATCAGCTTGAAATGTGCTGTAAGATATAAATCCCTTGGCGACAGATTCTTGACCATTCCAGGAATAATTAGCTATAGAAAGAGGTGAGGTTCTGTTGATGCACCGTCAGTATGTGAAAAGGTTGAGTGAGAGAGGGATTTGCACAGCAGTCAACTTAATTCATCACACTCAGTTTGTTCCACAAGATTGTCATTCAAACTAAAGGCGAGAGAGCAGGGAAATGGAAGGAGGGGGAGATTAGGGGGGATATCTCAGTCAGACGGGTCCCCTGGTCAGTCTCTTTCCAGCTTCACATCTCTGCTATGGAAGTTCATGAGTAACTCTGTGTCTGACCCTCTGCACAACCCCCTTTGAACCCCCCCAGTGGACAAGCATAGGTGAGTGATGTCTTTACCAATAATTAGGAGCAGGGGGATTGTCGACCACACCTGCTCCCCGGACCCCTCCCCAGCATTGACTGAGTGGCAGGGAGGGGGCCAATATTCTGCAGAGAAAATGATGGGGGATCTCAGCGAATGGGCTCTGATTTGGAGAGGGAGGGTTTAAAAAGAAGTAACATCTTTCAGAGATTTCGCCAGCACACTCGATCCCCTGGGGTGAGCACAGGTGTGGCACTTTCATATCACACAGTTCACATCTGGGGGAGAGGTGTCCCACTGAGACACGGTTTGTGATATAGTTCACAGGCTGAGTCACACAATGTGTGCATTGGTGGAGAATGGGTCTCCTCATGGGGGAACAAATGCCTCAAAGCAGCAGCAGTGCGTGCTGCAGTGACACAGGTTAACAAAAACATTTAATCAGCAAAGCAAGCCCTGGGACTAAGGTCTAGGGGGATGCAATTAAAAGAAACATAGATACTCGCATCTCAGTTAGACCCACACAGGGAGCACCGTGCACAGTTCCAGTCTCTCTATCCCTCGGTTAGACCCACACTGGGAGCATCATGCACAGTTCCAGTCTCCGTATCCCTCCATTAGACCCACACTGGGAGCACTGTGCACAGTTCCAGTCTCCGTATCCCTTCGGTTAGACCCACACTGGGAACACTGTGCACAGTTCCAGTCTTCGTATCCCTCGGATTAGACCCACACTGGGAGCACTGTGCACAGTTCCAGTCTCCGTATCCCTTGGTTAGACCCACACTGGGAGTACTGTGCACGGTTCCAGTCTCCGTATCCCTTGGTTAGACCCACACTGGGAGCACTGTGCACAGTTCCAGTCTCCGAATCCCTTGGTTAGACCCACACTGGGAGTACTGTGCACGGTTCCAGTCTCCAAATCCCTCAGTTAGATCCACACTGGGAGCATTGCGCACAATTCCAGCATTCCCTCAGTACTGGCACCGGGGGAGGGGGGAGAGGGTATGGTGGTGGAGTGTCAGCCTGGATTATGGAGCTCAAATCCTAGAGTATATACATCTACCCTGAAAGTAGGCAGTCAAGTGGATAAAGTTGTTAAGAAGGCTTATGGAGTCTTAGCTTTTATTGGTAGGGGGATTGAATTTAGGAGCAGCAGCATCATGTTGCAGCTGTACAAAACTCTAGTGGCTGCCGCACTTGGAGTATTGTGTGCAGTTCTGGTCGCCACATTATAAGAAAGATGTGGAGGCGTTGGAGAGGGTACAGAGGAGGTTTACAGGATGTTGCCTGGTAGGGAGGGCAGGTCCTATGAAGAGAGGTTGAAGGATTTGAGGTTGTTTTCGTTAGAAAGGAGGCGGCTAAGGGGGATCTTATTGAAGCATATAAGATGATTAGAGGTTAGATAGGGTGGACAGTGATAGCCTTTTTCCTAGGATGGAGAAAGCTAGCACGAGGGGACACAGCTTAAATTAAGGGGTATGAGTTATAGGACGGATATCAGAGGTAGGTTCTTTACTCAAAGAGTGATTAGGGAGTGGAATGCCCTGCCTGCAGCTGTTGTAGATGCGACAAGTTTGGTGGCGTTTAAGAGGTTAGTTGATAAGTATATGGATGAGAAGGGAATGGTTTAGTTGGAGGGGCATTGCTTTTTATTTTGGTCGGCACAACATCGAAGGCCGAAGGGCCTGTTCTGTGCTGTATTGTTCTATGTTCTATGTACCCCTGACAGTGCAGCACTCCCTCAGTACTGGCACCGGGGAGAGTGTCAGCCTGGATTATGACTCTTAGATGTCGACAGGGAAACAATTTCACAATTGTGGATCACACCCATTTTGGAAAGCCTGGGATTGTCAGAAATCAGGGGGATTCAGTCAGAGGGTGGGGGAAGGGGAGGGAAATTGGCAAACACACTTTACAAAGAAGAAAGAAAATTCCAGCACAGGAACAGGCCCTTCAGCCCCTCCAAGTCTGCACTGACCATGCTGCCCGACTGAACTAAAACCCCCTACCCTTCCGGGGACCATATCCCTCTATTCCCATCCTATTCATGGATTTCTCAAGATGCCCCTTAAAACTCACTATCATATCCACTTTCACTCCCTCCCCCAGCAGCGAGTTTCAGGCACCCACCACCCTCTATGTAAAAAGTCTGCTTCGTACATCTCCTTTGTCCTGATGGATAAAGAATAAGTCTAGTCCTTAAGTTAAGGTGCTAAAGCAGGGAAGGCTAATCACAACAATATTAGGCAGAAACTGAAGAATGTAGATTGGGGGCAGATGTTTGAAGGCAAATCAGCATCTGGCATGTGGGAGGCTTTCAAGTGTAAGTTGATAGGAATTCAGGACTGGCACTCTCCTGTAAGGATGAAGGACATTCTGGACGGGGAGGATGAACAGCCAGTGGTTGTGGTACAAACGACACATTTTTAAAAAGGGATAAGGTCCCAAAAGGAGAATACAGGGAACTAGGAAGAAAGTTAAGAAATCGGACCTCAAAGATAGTGATTTCAGGATTACTATCGGTGCCACTTGCCAGTCAGAACAGAAATGACAGGATGTATCGGATGAATACGAGGCTGAAGAGATGGAGTCAGGGAGAGGGTTTCAGATTCCTGGGATATTGGGACTGATTGTTGGGAAGCTGGGATCTCTATAAATTGGACAGGTTACACCTGGGTAGGACTGGGACTGATGTCCAAGAGGGATTGTTTGCTAGAGTGGTTTGGGAGGGTTTAAACTAATATGCTGGGGGATGGGAACCTGTGTAAAGAGTCAGAGAAGGAGGGAGCAAGGGCAAAAACACAAGGTAGAAAAGGGGATAAAAAAATTGATAGAGAAACCAGGGACAAAATTCAAACGGGGCTAGAAGGAAAAACATTGGGAGTGAAGCAAACAATATTAAAAAGACAAGCTTAAAGGCTCTGTGCCTTAATGTACGGAGCATTTATAATAAAGTGGATGAACTAATCACGCAGATAGATGTAAATGGGTGAGATATAATTGGGATTACTGAGACATGGCTCAGGGGGACTAGGAATAGGAATTGAATGTCCCAGGGAATTCAGAATTTAGGAAGGACAGATACAAAAGGAAAAGAGAGTGGAGTAGCATTGCTGGATAAAGAGGGAATTAAGACAATAGTGAGAAAGAATATTAGTTCTGATAAAGTGGAGTCTGTATAGGTAGAGTTGAGAAATACCATTAGTGTGTATTGTGTACAGACTCCCAAACTGCCATGGTGATGTTATAGAACATAGAACATAGAACATTACAGCACAGAACAGGCCCTTCGGCCTTTGATGTTGTGCCGACCAAAATAAAAAGCAATGCCCCTCCAAACTAAACCATTCTCTTCTCTTCCATATACTTATCAATTAACCTCTTAAACGCCACCAAACTTGGCGCATCTACAACAGCTGCAGGCAGGGCATTCCACTCCCTAATCACTCTTTGAGTAAAGAACCTACCTCTGATATCCGTCCTATAACTCATACCCCTTAATTAAAGCTGTGTCCCTCGTGCTAGCTTTCTCCATCCTAGGAAAAAGGCTATCACTGTCCACCCTATCTAAACCTCTAATCATCTTATATGCTTCAATAAGATCCCCTCTTAGCCGCCTCCTTTCTAACGAAAACAACCTCAAATCCTTCAACCTCTCTTCATGGACCTGCCTCCATACCAGGCAACATCCTGGTAAACCTCCTCTGTACCCTCTCCAATGCCTCCACATCTTTCTTATAATGTGGGGACGAGAACTGCACACATTACTCCAAGTGCGGCCGCAATGGTAGGAATGGTAAGAAGTCTCACAGCACCAGGTTAAAGTCCAACAGGTTTATTTGGTAACACAAGCCACTAGCTTTTGGAGCATTGCTCCTTCGTCAGGTGAGTGGGAGTTCTGTTCACAAACAGGGCATTAAAGACACAAACTCAATTTATAAAATAATAGTTGGAGTGCGAGTCTTTACAATAATCAAATCTTAAAGATACAGACAATGTGAGTGGAGACAGCATTAAGCACAGGTTAAAGAGATGTGTACTGTCTCCAGACAGGATAATTAGTGAGATTTTGCAAGCCCAGGCAAATTTAATGTTAAGAGTCGAATTGGACTCCTCTGGAAGTCCGCTGCCCTCCACTTGACATGTATACCCAAGCTGTCAGGAGGTATTTCAATGTCAGATTCATCAGCTGTACTCATAAGACAGCCCTGAACGTCACCCAAGCACAACGCAACGCCATTCGCACTCTCAAGTCCAATCACAATACTGTCATCAAACCAGCAAATAAAGGAGGGGCCATCGTCATAGTGAACAGAACTGATTACTGCGAAGAAGTATACCAAAAACTGAACAACGAGGAACACTAGAGACAGTTACCTGCAGATCCAACCAAAGAACACACCCGTCAACTCAACACTCTGATCAAGACCTTTGATCCGGACCTTCAGAGCACCCTCCCTGCTCTCATCCCAAGTACTCCCCGTGCTGGAAATCTCCACTACCTCCAGAAAATACACAAGGCAAACACACCCAACCATCCAATCATGTCAGGCAATGGGACACTGTGCGAGAATTTCACCGGCTATGTAGAGGGTATCCTGAAACCCGCTGTACAAAGAATCCCCCAGCTTGTGTCACGACACTACAGATTTCCTACAGAAACTCAGCACACATGGAGCGGTTGAACCAGGAGCACTCCTCACCACAATGGCACTCTACACCAGCATCTCCCACAATGATGGCATTGCTGCAACTGCCTTAGTATTCATCGCTGACAACCGCCAATCTCCAGATGCAATTTTACAACTCATTTGCTTCATCCTGGACCAAATATCTTCACCTTCAACAACTAGTTCTTCATCTAGACACACGGAACAGCCATGGGAACCAAATTTGAAACCTCATTATGCCAACATCTTCATGATGTAGAGATGCCAGCGTTGGACTGGGGTAAATTCAGTAAAGTTTTACAACACCAATTTTAAATCCAACCAATTTATTTGATAGTAAATCCGCTAGCTTTCGACGCTATGCGCCTTCGTCAGGCAAATGCAGTGTTCTGATCTGCAGAGGCACTCATATCCACACAGACAGTTACAGATTGCTGATTAGAATGCGAATCCTTACATCTAACCTGCTATTGAATAGCTGTAACTGTAACTGTCTGTGTGGATATGAGTGCCTCTGCAGATCAGAACATTGCATTTGCCTGACGAAGGCTGTAAAGTCGAAAGCTCGCGGATTTACTATCAAATAAATTGGTTGGATTTAAAATTGGTGTTGTAAAACTTTACTTAACATCTTCATGCACAGGTTTGAACAAAACCTCTCCACTGCACAGGACCTTCAACCGATGCTATATACTAGATACATCAATGACATTTTCTTCCTTTGGACTCATGGTGAACGATCATTGAAACAACTATACGATGACATCAACAAGTTCCATCCCACCATCAGACTCACCGTGGACTATTCTCTAGAATCAGTTGCAACCTTGGACGCATACATCTCCATCAAGGACGGTCACCTCAGCATTTCATTGTACCGCAAGTCCCAGATAACCTCACAATGCTCCACTTCTGCAGCTTCCGCTCTAAACATGTTAAAGAAGCCATCCACTGCGGACAAACTCTCCGTATACACAGGATCTGCTCAGTGAGGAGGATCACAACAGACATCTGCAGATGCTGAAAGATGCCCTCATAAGAACAGGATATGCGCTCGACTCATCGATCGACAGTTCCGATATCGGGGCCACAGCGAAAAACTGCACCGACCTTCTCAGGAGACAAACACGGGACACAGTGGACAGAGTACCCTTCATTGTTCAGTACTTCCCCAGAGCAGAGAAGCTAATGACATCTCTCAGAAGCCTTCAACATATCATTGATGAAAATGAATATCTCGCCAGGGCCATCCCCACACCCCACTTCTTGCCTTCAAATAACCGCACAACCTCAAACAGATCATTGCCTGCTGCAAACTACCCAACCTTCAGGAGAACAGTGACTACAACACCACACAACCCTGCCACAGCAAACTCTGCAAGACATGCCAGATCATCGACATGGATGCCATCATCTCACATGAGAACACCATCCACCAGGTACACGATACATACACTTGCGATTCAGCCAACGTTGTTGACCGATGTACTACAGGAAAGGAGGTCCCGAGATATACGATACATTAGGGAGACCATGCAGGTGCTACGAACACAGATGAGTGAACACCGCTCGACAATCACCAGGCAAGACTGTTCTCTTCATGTTGATGAACACTTCAGTGGTTTTGGGCATTCAGCCTCTGATCTTCAGGTAAACGTTCTCCAAGGTGTCCTTCATGACACACAACAGCACAGAGTCGCTGAGCAGAGACTGATAGCCAAGTTCCACACGTATGAGGACGGCCTCAACTGGGATCTTGGGTTCATGTCACACTATCTGTAACCCCCATGACTTGCCTGGGTTAGCAAAAAACGTCACTTACTGTCCTGTCTGGAGACAGTACACATCTCTTTAACCTGTGCTTAACCCTCTCTCCACTCACATTGTTCTGTACCTTTAAGACTTGATTACCTGTAAAGACTCGCATTCCAACTGTTATTTTATAAATTGAGTTTGTGTCTTTATATACCCTGTTTATGAACGGAACTCTCACTCACCTGATGAAGGGGCAATGCTTTGAAAGCTAGTGGCCTGTGTTACCAAATAAACCTTTTGGACTTTAACCTGGTGTTATGAGACTTTTTACTGTGTTTATTCCAGTCCAATGCCGGCATCTCCATATCAATGTTGGGAATGGCATTAAACACAAAATTACAGATGCACGTCATAAGGGAATATTGGTGATCATGGGTGATTTTTAATCTGCACATTATTGGGCAAATCAAATAAGCCACAATGCCGTAGAGAAGGAATTCCTGGATGACTTCCTTCACCAATTTGTGAAGGAACTAACTAGAGAGCAGGCCAGTTTAGATTAGGCTCTGTGTAATGAGAAGGGAATCATTGTCAATCTAGCTGTGCGAGACCTCTTGGGAATGAGCACCCAGACCATGAAGAATTTTTTATTGAGATGGAGAGTGAAGTAGTTGATTCGAACACTAGACTGCTGAATCTTAATAAAGGAAACTATGAAGGTATGAGGCGTGAGTTGGGATTGATAGATTGGGAAGAGTTACTGAAAGGAATGACAGTGGATAGGCAATGGCAAACATTCCAGAAACACATGGGGGGAAACTTGCACCGACTGTTTATTCCTGTCTGACACAAAAACAAAATGGGTAAGAGAGTTAATCCCTGGTTTACGAAGGAAATTAGAGAGGAAGAAGCATACAGATTGGCCAAGAAAAATAATAGGTCTGAGGATTGGGAGTAGTTCAGAATTCAGCAAAGAAGGACTGAGGGATTGATTAAGAAGGGGAAAATACAGTCTGAAAGTAAGCTTGCAGGGAAGATAAAGACAGACACTAAGAGTTTCTATAGATACGTGAAGAGAAAGAGATTGAAGACAAATGTAGGTCCCCTATAGACAGAAATGGGGGAATGTATAATAGGGGACAAAGAAATGGCTAAGCAACTGAATATATATAAATAGGTTCTGTCTTCACAAAATCATAGAATCATAGAAAGCTTCTAGTACAGAAAGAGCCATTTGGCCCATCAAGTCTGCACCAATCACAATCCCACCCCCATATCCCTACACATTTACTTGCTAATCCCTCTAACCTACGCATATCAGGACACTAATGGGCAATTTTAGCATGGCCAAACAACCTAACCCACACATCTTTGAAAAGAGGACACAAATTAGATACCAGAAATGTTGGACAATGCAAGATTTAGTGAGGGGGAAGAACTGTGGGATTAGCAGAGAAATGAGGGATTAGCTGGGAAAATTGATGGGATTGAAGGCGGATAAATCCTCAAGGCCTGATCATCTACATCCCATAGTACTTAAAAGGTGACTAGAAATAATGGATGCATTGATTTGCCCTCAAACATCTGCCCCCAATCTACATTCTTCAGTTCCTGCCTAATATTGTTGTAATTAGCCTTCCCCGGTTTAGCACCTTAACTTAAGGACTATGCTTACCTTTATCCATCAGTACCTTAAAGTTTACTGAATTGTTGTCACTGTTCCCGAACTGCTCCCCTACTGAAGTGTCGACCACCTGGTGGGTTCTTTCCTCAGTAGCAAGTCCAGAATGGCCCTTTCTCTAGTTGGACTGTCGACGTACTTTTCAAAAAGCCCTCCTGGATGCTCCTTACAAACTCTGCCCCATCTCCACCTTTAGCATTATATGAGTCCCAGTCAATATAGGGGAAGTTAAAATTTCCCACCACAGCAGCCCTGTTACTTTTACACCTTGCCAAAATCTGCCTACATATTTGTTCCTTAATTTCCTGCTGGCAGTTGGGAGGCCTATAATAAAACCCAACATTGTGACTACATCCTTCCTATTCCTGAGCTCTATCCATATTGCTTCACTGTGTCCTCCTGCAGTATAGTTTAATTGTACCAGCTGGAGATACAAAAGGGTCCAGAGGGGCAATTTTTTCACACCGGGGAATGGTAACTATCTGGAACAAGCTTTCAGAGGTACTGGTAGCAGTGACCACCATTTTGTCTTTTAAAAAGCATTTAGACAGTTACATGGGTACGATGGGTGTAGAGGGATATGGGCCAAATGCAGGCAATTGGGATTAGCTTAGGGGCATAGACAAGTTGGGTCTCTATGACTCTGTGTTCCTTTCTCCAGTAAGGAGACCAAAACTGTACACAGTAACTCCAGATGTGGCCTCACCAGCACCTGATTCAGCTGCAACATAACCTCACTGTTTTTAAACTCCATCCCTCGAGCAATGAAGGACAAAATTCTATTCGCTTCTTAATTACCTGCTGCACCTGCAAACCAACTCCTTGGGATTCCTGCACAGACACCCAGGTCCCTCTGCACAGCAGCACGCTGCAATTTGTTACCATTTAAATAATAGTCCATCTTGCTGTTATTCCTATCAAAATGGATGATCTCACATTTACCAACATTGTACTCCCTCTGCCAGACCCTCGCCCACTCAGACTACCTATATTCCTCTGCACACTTTGCTCTTCCACCCATCTTAGTTTCATTTGAGAATTTTGACACACTTGGTCCCCATCTCCAAATCATCTGTGTAGATTGTAAACAATTCCAATCCCAATACAGATCCCCGAGGCACACCATTAGTCACTGATCGCCAACTAGAAAAACACCCATTTACCCCCATTCTTTGCTTTCTGTTCTTTAACCAATCTCTAACCAAGCTAATACATGATCTGTAACACCGTGCAGCTTTATCTTATGCAGCAGCCTTTGGTGCAGTACCTTGTCAAATGCCTTGGGGAAATCCAGATACACCACATTCACAGCTCAGTGCTCATTGTAATACACTGAGCATGTAATGTCAAAGAACAAAGAACAAAACAGCACAGGAAACAGGCCCTTTGGCCCAACGAGCCCGCGCCGCCACCTCAATGTTCCCACCTCTACCTGCGATCCCTGTCTATGTTTATAGATCTATGGATTAAAAACCAAAATTTGAGACAATTTAGGGAGAATTTGTTCTGCCAATTAGCCTAAGAGCACACCTTTGGGATGTGGGAGGAAACCGGAGCGCCCGGAGAAAACCCACGTAAGCACGGGGAGAATGCGCAAACTCCCACAGACACAGGCCCAAATCCATGTATCTGCACAGCACAGCGATACTCACTGAGCTGTCGTGTTGCCCATCAGATGGTCCACGTCAAGTGTACACTAACGACATGAAGCACTAGGATACTCTCAAAGAATTCCATCAAATTAATCAAACATGACCTGCCTTTGGTGAACCTGTGATGCACCTTCCCAGTGGGACAATTTATATCCAGATATTTATTTATTCCTTAATGATAGATTCATGGCCTATAATTATCTGCCTTTTGTCTACCTCCTTTTTTATATGATTTGATTCATTATTGTCACGTATTAACATACAGTGAAAAATATTGTTTCTTGTGCGTTATACAGACAAAGCATACTGTTCACAGAGAAGGAAATGGGAGAGTGCAGAATGTAGCATTACAGTCATAGTTAGGATGTAGAGAAATATCAACTTAATGCAAGGTTCAAAAATCCGATAGCAACAGGGAAGAAGTTGTTCCTGAGTCAGTTGGCACGTGACCTCAGAGTTTTGTATCTTTTTCCCAAAGGAAGAAGGTGGAAGAGAGAATGTCCAGGTTGTGTGGGTCCTTAATTCTGTTGGCTGCTTTGCCGAGGCTGTGGGGAGTGTAGACAGAGTCAATGGATGGGAAGCTGTTTGGGCTACATTCACGACCTTTTGTAGTTACTTGCAGTCTTGGGCAGAGCAGGAGCCCATACCAAGCTGTGATACAACCAGAAAGAATCCTTTCTAATGGTGTACCTGTAAAAGTTGGTGAGAGTCGTAGCTGACACGCCAAATTTCCTCAGTCTTCTGAGAAAGTAGAGGCATTGGTGGGGCTTTCTTAACCAGTGTCGGCATGTGGGATCAGGACAGATTGTTGGTGATTGTGACACCTAAAAATTTGAAGCTTTCGAGCCTTTCTACTTCATCCCCATTGATATTGAGAGAGGCATGTTCTTCCTTATGCTTCCTTAAGTCAATGATAATCTCCTTCGTTTTGTTGACATTGCGGGAGAGATTATTGTCGCTGCACCAGTTCACCAGATTCTTGATCTCATTCCTGCCCTCTGTCTCATCATTGTTTGAGATTTGACCCACTACGGTGGTGTCGTCAACAAACTTGAAAATCGAGTTGGAGGGATATTTGGCCACGCAGTGATAGGTGTATAAGGAGTTTAGTGATGGGGCTGAAAACACAGTCTTGTGGGGCACCGGTGTTGAGGATGATCATGGAGAAGGAGGTGGTATTGTTGTCTATCCTTACTGATTGTGGTCTGTAGGTTAGGAAGTTCAGGACTTTGAGGGAAGAGCCGAGGCCCAGACCCCTGAGTTTGGAGATGGGTTTTGTAGCAATAATGTTTTCCAATCTGTGGGAACCATCCCAGTGTCCATCGAATTTTGGTAAATTACCACTAGTGCATTTGCTATTTCTCCTGCCATCTCTTTTCGTACCCTGGGATGCATTCCATCAGGACCAAGAGACTTGTCTATCTTTAGCCCCATTAACTTGTCTAACACTACCTCTTTAGTGATAATAATCATTTCCAGGTCCTCATAGAATGTTTTAAGGTAAGGATAGATAAATTTTTGAACAGTAAAGGAATTAAAGGCTGACTTCATAGAAAGAGCAACCGTGATCTTATTGAATGGTGGAGCAGGTTCGAGGGGCCAGATGGCCCATTCCTGCTCCTTTTTCTCATGTTCTCACCTGCCATAGCCTTCTTGGCATGTTGTGTCTTCCACTATGAAGACCCTGACACAAAATACGTGTTCAATGCCTCAGCCATTTTCTCGTTTCCAGCTATTACATTCCCCTTCTCATCCTCTAAAGAACCAATGTTTACTTTAGCCATTCTTTTTCATTTTATATATTTGTAGAAACTTTTGCTACCTGTTTTTATATTTTGAGCTAGTTTACTCTCATATAATCCATCTTACTTTTCTTTATAGCTTTTTCATGGCTTTAAAGATTTCCCAATCCTCTATGTTCCCACTAATTTTTGCATGCATTTTCTTTCAATTTAATACCCTCCTTTATTTATTTGATCATAACAAGAGGGAATTCCAGAATGGGTGCTGAAAACGTCAAGGGGAAGAGTGATGAGGATGATGAGCTGTGGGCTAGTCAGTCAGTTTTCCAGAACAGAAAGAGGCCATTCAGCACATCATATCTGCACCAGCTGTCAAGCACCTATCTATTCTAATCTCATTGCTCAGCACTTGCTCCCTTGCCATGTAAGTGATGGTGTTTCAAGTGCTCATCGAAACACTTCTTAATGGTTGTGACAGTTCCCTCCTCTATCATTCTTTCAGACAGTGAGTTCCACATTCCCACCATTGTGTGTGAAAAGATTTTTCCCCAAACCCTCTCTAAATTTCCTGCCTCTTCCCTTAAATCTCTGCCCCCTGGTTATTGACCCCTTCACTAAGGGGAAAAGTTTCTTCCTATCTCCTCTATCTATGTCCCTCATAATTGTGTACACCTTGATTAGGTCCCCCCTCAGTCTTCTCTGCTCTAGAGAAAACAGCCCCAGCCTGACCAGCCTCTCTTCATCCCTGAAACAGTCCAGCCCAGGCAATGTCCTGGTGAATCTCCTCTGCCTCTCTCCAGAGCAATCACATCTTTCCTATAATATTGTGACCAGAACTGCACACTCTTGCTCTGGTCTAACCTGCATTTTATACAGCTACATCATAACCTCCCCACTCTTATATTCTATACCATGACTAATAAAGGCAAGTATCCCCTTGTGCCTTCCTAACCACCGTATCTACCTGTCCAGCTGCCTTCAGGGATCTCTGGATATGCAGCTCAAACTCTCTCTCCTCCTCTGTACTTCCGACCATTCACTTTGTATTCCCTTGCCTTCTTAAGCTAACTGAATGGGAGATCAGGGTTGATGGGCTGAATGGTTTAAACCAATCTTCCTTCACTAAATTTAGTGCTACCAAATAAACCTGCTGGACATTAACCTGGTCTTGTGAGATGTCTTACTGTGCCCACCCCAGCCGAATGCCAGCATCTCCACATCATGACTAACTTCGGGGTGGCACAGTGATTAGCATTGCTGCTTCATAGCACCAGGGACCAAGGTTCAATTCCCATCCTTGGCTCACTGTGTGGAGTCTGCACATTCTCCCTGAGTCTGCGTGGATTTCCTCCGGGTGCTCTGGTTTTCTCCCACAGTTTGAAAGATGTGCTGGTTAGGAACATTGGCTGTGCTGAATTCTCCCTCAGTGTTACCCAAACAGGTGCCAGAGTGTGGCAACTAGAGGATTTTCACATTGCAGTGTTAATCTAAGCCTTATTTATGATTAATAAATAAATTTTACTTGTGATATCACTAAATTCTGCAACAATACACTCACCCACTGCCCACAAGTCATCAAAATATCAGACAAATAAATACCCTTTTTCTGTCACATATTGAGCTGATCTTTCTCTCCAGCCTAGCAATGACTGTAACACAACATTCTGCACTCTCTCCTTCTCTATGTACAGTATGCTTTGCTTATATAGTACAGAAGAAACGGTACTTTTTATTGTATACCAGCACGTGACAATAAAAACATCAAATCAAATGGTTGAGATAATTTACAAGTGGGAAGACGCTACAGTGGGCTAGCAGCAAGAAAGTAATGGGCTGAGTGGTACTTTGCCCACTATAACTCAGGCTACCTTGCCAGTAACAAATATGGTCGACGGGTATGGCCACGCGTGCGCACTTCCCAATCTGACTCATTGAACTATCGCCCCTGTCTGCCAGGATACAAACGTCACTTCCGGCGCGGCCACTGTCAGCCTCCGGACGAAATGGCGGACGCCGAGAACGAAGGAGGTACAACGGCGGATGGGGACGGAGAGGCCGCACCAGCGAACGAATCGCCCAGCGGGCCGGCGCCGCTGCCCCCTTCTGCTTCTCCTTCGTCGACGGTGGCGGCTGAGGAAGCGCAGGCCGAGCTGAAGAAGAAAAGTGAGAATCCAAACACTCCGGCTACCACCACAAGATGGCGGCCGTCCGCCGACGGAAAGCCCGGCTGCTGCTGCCCACGTGATGGGCAATGTTGATTGACGGGGCTGCCCACCAATGGGCGATCGGCAATTGTTTGAATCACGCATGCGTACCTGAGTGATTGACACAGGGGCGGACCAATCGGGTTTGCTAGTGGGCTCTGAGCGTGAGAAATGGGTGGGTCCAATTTGGGGAGGCGTACTGATTGGCCAATCGTTGACCGCTAAACTAATAGGGGAGCCTCCTGAAGGCAACGTGATAGATGGAAGCCGGGGTGCTGCAGTGATTGACGTCTCAACTGACCAATTGACATTGGGGAACCAAGTACTGCTGGCCAATGGGCGTCGGGTCTAGCCTAAGGGGGCGGTTCTAAGTGACAGTTAATGAGTCAGTCACGTGGTGGGGGCGGGATGTATGTTGACTGACGTGCTGTCCGACCAATCAAACATTACTTTTGGTGTTTTTGTCCAATAGGGCGTCGAGAATAGCGCGTGGCGGTGGACTGAGAGGCAACAATCAGCGGCCATCTGGGGCGGGACTCGAGAGGAGGGTCAAAGTGGGGTTGAAGGGTCAAGGGGTGGCACAGAGAATGGTCAAAGTGGGTGGGGGAGAGCGGTCAAGGGGGGTGGGGGAGAGCAGTCAAGGGGGGTGGGGAAGAGCGGTCAAGGGGGGTGGGGGAGAGCGGTCAAGGGGGGTGGGGGAGGGAGAGCGGTCATGGGGGCCCCAGAAGAACGTTCAAAGGGGTAGAGGGTGTAGTCAGGGGCGGGGGGAGCAGTCAAGGATATAATCAAGAGGTTAAGGAAGAGCAGTTGAGGGAAAGTAGAGGAGTAGCTCAAGGGAAAGAAGGACAGTAAGTCCAAGGTAGGCAGGTGGAAGAGAGTTAGCAGCTTCAGGGAGACTAAGTTAGATGAAAGGAGGAGAGTAGCTCGAGGAAGTGTAAGTAGAGGAAAATGAGTGAAATAGCTCTGGCATGTATGTCAAGGCAAAGGGGACACTAAGTTGACGGAACGGAGAGGAACAGTTCAAGGGAGAGTTGATTGAAAGAAAGGAGGGAAAAACTCAAGGGTGAATAAATTGAGGGAAAAGGAGAGTAGAATGAGGGAAAGAAGGGGACAGGCTTAAGGGAGAGTAGATTGAGTAAAGAAGGAGAGTAACTTGAGGGAAAGGATTGTCCAAGCACGAGAGTGAGAGTTGTAGCTCAAGGGAGGATAGGTGATGGGAGTATAGCATGCAGTAAGGGTTGGTAAGAGGTAATGAGTTTGAGGGAGTGTTTCTGGAGTGCAGAGTGAGAGGAGCTTGAAGGACTAGAGGAGATCCAAAGGAGGAACAGAGACGGCATTGTCACAAAAGGTAATAGAGGAACGACCGATATATTGGGTGTGGAGCAGGGGGATCAATAGGCTGCATTTTGACTCTCTTTTGGGGAGGGGTGCTTTTGCTGTTAGTGAGGGAAGTGTAGGGATGGGAGGGAACTGGTGAACTGGTTAATATGAGCGTTCCCATCTCCTGTAACCGTTCTCTGTCTGCCTTGCTGTGTTTTCCCCGACAGTTGATGTGCTCCTGAAGGCTGTGGGTGACACCCCAATCATGAAGCAGAAAAAATGGACAGTAGAAAGATCACGGACAATCCAGGGACTCAGCCAATTCATCAAGAAGTTCCTCAAGGTGGAGACGACAGAACAGCTGGTGAGTGGCAGAGAGAGAGAGTGCTCCTCAACCTCTGACAGTGCAGCATGCCCTCAGCGCGGAGCCCCTGACGGTTCGGCGCGGTGCCCCGTTGGCGTGACACTGGGGTTGAGTGTCGTTCTGGATGATTACATTCAATGACCTGGCCTCCTCTAGTAATGAATTCCGCAGATTCACACTCTCTGGTTCAAGAAATTCCTCCTCATTTTGATACTAAGTAGTTGTGCCTTTATTCTGATGTATGTTTAGATCCTAGTCTCTTCCACTAATGGAAACATCTTCCCCACATTCACTCTTTAGTATTCAGTATTCAGTAAGTTACAGTGAGATTGCCCCCTCATCTTTTTAGACTCTATTGAGTATAGACACTGATCCTCCAACACTATTCACAGGTGTTCCCAGGTATCTGCTGCTCTTGTTCTTTTAGAAGGTTGTGGTGGTGCTTTGGGAAGTGTAATGACAATCTTGTGGTGGGGTGTGGATTTGCTGACTAATCCACAGCATTTGATTGGGTACATCTATCACTTGCAGTCAAAGTGTAGGGTGTCTGACCACAGTTAACCTGGTGGTTTATAGTTATTATGTACTTATCTAAAACAATAGAATATGAAGGAGTTTGGGGGTAGTTACAAGATGAGGGAGTATTTAACGAATGGCAGGACACTGGGAAGCTCAGAGGAGTAGAGGGATCTTGGGATATATATTCCCAAAGGTGACAGAGCAGGTGATTAGGATAGTTAAGAAGGGGGGTACTTGCTTTTACCAATCATGGTATAGAGTATAAGAGCAAGGAGGGAATGTTGGAGCTGTACAGAGAGTTGGTGAGGCCACAGCTGGAATACTGTGTACAGTTCCACTCATCTCACTATAGGAAGGAGGTGATTGTACTAGAGAAGGTACAGAGGAGATTCACTGGGATGGAGCATCTGAGCTGGAAGGAGAGAGGCTGGGATTGTTTTCTCTGGGACAGAGAGGGGGGAGAGGCTGGGATTATTTTCTCTGGGACAGAGAGGGGGGAGAGAGGCTGGGATTATTTTCTCTGGGACAGAGAGGGGGGAGGAGGCTGGAGTTATTTTCTTGGGACAGAGAGGGGGGAGAGAGGCTGGGATTGTTTTCTCTGGGACAGAGAGGGGGGAGAGAGGCTGGGATTGTTTTCTCTGGGACAGAGAGGGGGGAGAGAGGCTGGGATTGTTTTCTCTGGGACAGAGAGGAGCTGAGGGGGGAGAGAGGTGCTGGGATTGTTTTCTCTGGGACAGAGAGGGCTGGGGGGGAGAGAGGCTGGGATTGTTTTCTCTGGGACAGAGAGGGGCTGGGAGGGAGAGAGGCTGGGATTGTTTTCTCTGGGACAGAGAGGGGGAGGAGGCGGGTGCTGGGACGGAGGAGGGGAGGGGGCTGGGATTGTTTTCTCTGGGACAGGAGAGGGAGAGAGGCTGGGATTGTTTCTCTGGGACGAGGGGGGGAGAGAGGCTGGGATTGTTTTCTCTGGGACAGAGAGGGGGGAGAGAGGCTGGGTTTGTTTTCTCTGGGACAGAGAGGGGGGAGAGAGGCTGATTGTTTTCTCGGGACAGAGAGGGGGGAGAGGGCTGGGATTGTTTTCTCTGGACAGAGGGGGGGAGAGAGGCTGGGATTGTTTTCTCTGGGACAGAGAGAGGGGGAGAGAGGCTGGATTGTTTTCTCTGGGACAGAGAGGGGGAGAGAGGCTGGGATTGTTTTCTCTGGGGACAGAAGGGGGGAGAGAGGCTGGGATTGTTTTCTCTGGGACAGAGAGGCGGGGGGAGAAAGGTTGGGATTGTTTTCTCTGGACAGAGAGGGCTGAGGGGGGAGAGAGGCTGGGATTGTTTTCTCTGGGACAGAGAGGGCTGAGGGGGGAGATCGGCTGGGATTGAGGTGTATAAGATTATGAAGGGTATGGACAGAGTGAGGAGAGAGCAGCTGCTCCCCTTGGTTGATGGGTCGGTCTCGAGGGGGCAAAGTTTTAGGGTGAGGGATTCAGTAGTGATTTGAGAAAAACTTTTTTCACTCGGAGGGCGGTGGGAATCTGGAATGCACTGCCTGGGAAGGTAGTAGAAGCTGGAAACCTCCAAACCTTTAAAAAATATTTGAATAAGTTATTGAAGTATTATAACATTCAAGGATGTGGGACAGGTGCAGGGAAATGGGATTCATAGAATCATATCGTGCAGAAGAGATCCTTCGGCCCATTGAGTCTGCACTAATACAGTAGAAACACCTGCACCCCCCACCTAATCCCAATTCCCAACAGTTGTCCCATAGCCCTGATTTTATGAAGTTCCAAGTGCTCATCCAAGTATTATTTCAAGAATGTGAGGTATCCCACCTGCCCTTCTTCTTCTCCTCCCCCCCCTCAATTTGAACAATGTCCCCTTGTGACTGACCCTTCCACTCAGGAACAGTTGCTCTTTATCCACACTGTCCGTCTCCCTCAATCTTGTACACCTCGATCAGGTGGCCCCTCATCCTTTGCTCCAGCAAATTCAGTGCTCCACTAGTGTCTCTGGCTCCACCTGCAGATTAGTGTGACTTTAATGGTAAATATTGTGGGTACAAACTCAGTGGGCTGAAGGATGTGTTCTGTGCTGTAGGATTCTGAGGTAGATCTTGTAACTTGTGTTATCTGTGTAAATCTGTCTATGTGAATGAGGATGTGACTGGAGTAATGGCCTCGCTCATTCTATAATCTTCTCAGCATTAATAAACATGATATCCTTTTGCTAAAATTCAGTTGGCCATTCAGCAAATTTGTTCATCTGTGTCACAAAGCTAAAAATAAAAGTTTGAGTCCGTGGAGCAGGGGTTTTGCCCCAGGATATGTCTGAGCATCAGTAACAGCTGCTTGGCTTGTAACACTCTGCCTCTCTTTTCCAGTTTATCTATGTGAATCAGTCCTTCGCGCCTTCCCCGGACCAGGACGTGGGTACATTATACGAGGTATGAACTCAGTTTTCACAGCGAACCTGGTATCTGATCTGTCTGGGCAGAGGATGTCACAGAGATTGATTGCGGGTGTGGGGGGATGTTGACTGAGGGAGTGCTGCACTGTCGGGGGTAGATGTATATACTCTAGGATTTGAGCTCCATAATCCAGGCTGACACTCCCCTGGTGCCAGTACGAAGGGAATGCTGCACTGTTGGAGCTGGTTGTGTATGGTATGCTGGAGGGGATGCTTTGCGAGTGGGTGGCACCTGCATGTGAGTTGGTCTGTATGAAGCTGGGAAGCTCTCTTTCTTTTGTCCTACTGTGAATGAATCCCTCCTTTCCTTGTCTGCAGTGCTTCGGAAGTGATGGGAAGCTGGTGTTACATTACTGCAAGTCACAGGCCTGGGGCTGAAAATAGGCCAAACATTTTCCAGGGAGCCCACGCTACATCACCGCTCCCCACAACCTTGTGCCTCACCACCCTGCTCTGCCACATCAAGGAGCGCCAGGCTGGGACCCCTCTGTGGGAGAGAGTGGGCTGGAGTTGGCTTTCTCTCTTTCCCTGAGATGGAATCACTGTCTCCACCTCCCTCCTGTTGTACGTCGATGTGTGTGTGGTTTCTTGCACACCCAGGCTGTCGGGGATGGTCTGTGCCCTTCACTACATCTGTCGGATGTCCCTTACTATGATGCGTGCTGCGTTGACTGGGCTCGTGAATGCCAGTGGAGTCTCGGGGTGTCTGAGGACTCAGAAATGCCTGCACCGGACTGAATGTTTGCACGTATCCCCTTTAAACAATGCCAACTGTACCTCTGTAAATCCTGCTGTGTGTCAGTATGTATCTCTCCCTGGATCTCTGTCCTCCTTGGTCTCGGTCTCTGTCTCTCTCTTTCTCTTCCTATACCCCCTTACTCTGCTTACCAGCTTTGGTCTCTTTCTCACTCTGTCTTGCCTCTCTCTTTCACTGTTTTTCTCCCTGTCCACCCCCACTCCACAGTGAACCACAATGAACTCAGAATGATGGAATCTCTTATCTGTGTGTGTCAGTTCTTTAATGTCAGGAGAATTATGTTAAATCTGTAATAAAAGAATTGCTTGTATACAGAGCAAAATCAGAGGCTTGTGAAATCATTCAGCTCTGAGACAGCAGGCTCTCTGTCTCAGTTACAATGTTGGTTCGGGTGAAGGGATAAGGGTGTTGCCCTTGGCACCGTGTGACAGAGGTGGAGCAGAACACAAAGACGTTGCCATTCACTCCCGCCATGCCCCTTCCCAGTGCAGGAGATCCGGGTCACTTCCCGCGCACCGAGATTAACACGCTTCCTCCTCCTCCTCCAGTGAAATGTTGAAACTGGCGCTCTTCCCTGGAGCTGGTGTAGCCTCATCCCGGCCACCCTTCAACCCACCTGAGCTCCCCTCGAGGGAGAAGACGGAGCGCTGCCAGAGGAAAGGGCCGTCCTCGGGGTCAATCACCAGGCTGGCTCCTGGGATAACACTCTCCTCAGCGCGCCTGGCATACTTGAGTTGGGCAATGATTTTGCTGTACAAGTTCAGGCTGGTCACTGCTGATACCATGCAGCAACTGAAGGCGAACCAGGCCAAGCTGAGAGAGACAGAGCAATCGCAGTTACAATTCTCATCCTCCTGTTCAAATCACTCCCTCATCCCCTTGCTCTCTATCTCTGTAGCCTCCTCCAGTCCCTACAATTCTCATCTTACTGTTCAATCTCCCCTCATTCTTTAAATTCCACACAGGTGTGGCACATACATTCAATAGTGTTGGGGCGGGAGGATGGGGTCAGGTTGAAACGAATCTGCAGGAGTTACCACAGAATTGATGTGGCCTAAAATGCTCTTTGCTTCTCATTATTAACACTTTTAATCCGTTTTGAACTTCAGACGCTAAGCTGATGTATCCAATTTGGCAAACCTTGTAATCCTCCTTTGTGAACAGGATCTCACAACAATCACAGAGCTTCACTGTAGAGGGAGCTTTACTCTGTATCTAACCCCGTGCTGTACCTGTCCTGGGAGTGTTTGATGGGGAACAGTGTAGAGGGAGCTTTACTCTGTATCTAACCCTGTGCTGTACCTGTCCTGGGAGTGTTTGATCGGGACAGTGTAGAGGGAGCTTTACTCTGTATCTAACCCCGTGCTGTACCTGTCCTGGGAGTGTTTGATGGGGAACAGTGTAGAGGGAGCTTTACTCTGTATCTAACCCTGTGCTGTACCTGTCCTGGGAGTGTTTGATCGGGACAGTGTAGAGGGAGCTTTACTCTGTATCTAACCCCGCGCTGTACCTGTCCTGGGAGTGTTTGATGGGGAACAGTGTAGAGGGAGCTTTACTCTGTATCTAACCCCGTGCTGTCCCTGTCCTGGGAGTGTTTGATGGGGGACAGTGTACAGGGAGCTTTACTCTGTATCTAACCCCGTGCTGTCCCTGTCCTGGGAGTGTTTGATGGGGGACAGTGTAGAGGGAACTTTACTCTGTATCATAGCCTGTTAACGAGAGTTATACTCACTGGAATGACCATCCATAGTCCCACGATTGTGGCTTCCAATCCTTTGGACCAAGGCTGACTGTAACGTGGAAGACTGTTGTATACATCATGTGTCCCACCATGCCGAGTAGTCCTAGCAAAGCCAGAAGTGAAACACAAGAATGTAAGTTCCCACAGATATAAGGCAAATGTCAAATTTCAAATGATATATACCAGAGAAAGAGGCTAATGGACTGTTAGATCAGGTCAGTCAACTCAATATTGGGCTGGGCATTGCTGTGGCCAAAATAATGGGGAGTGATGGGCTCCCCAAGTTCCCCAGCAGTTTAAGAAAGGCACAAGGCTTGAGCAGATTCCTTTTGCAGAGGACTTTTCGCTTTACAAGTGTGCATGCCTCTCCGAGCGGGTGTAAATGAGCCACGTTCTCGATTCACCTGATTTTGTGAAGGCAGGAGCTGGTATGGAGCTATCAATGTACTCAGTATTATTCAACAAATGCTGCCCAGTCAACCAGATGACCAGTCAGCATTCTCCTCCTCCCCTGGTGAAATTGGTGTTTGTGTTCCTCAGTAATGTGCCTCTGTAGCAACAATTAATACATCTTGAGTTTCCCTCGGGGAAATCTGTGTCCCTGCTTGGACTGGCACAGGTGTGCCTCCCCAGCCTATGGTGATGAGAGAGGGGGGGGGCTGATTCTTAACTGCCCTCAAGTGAGCATTGTACACCATGCACATTTACATTTAACAAATCCATCCTCGCCTTTCAAAGGCCAGTATTTAACTCCCCTCGCTACGTACCGCTGTGAATTGTACAATCATTGAGACCATTCAACCCCTTGTCTCTGCGGTGGATCTATGAATGAGTAATCTGATTAGTCTTACTCCTGCATCTCTTTGTAAATCTTTTCCCCATTGAGTATTTCTCCAATTCTCCCCTTTTTAAAAGTTCCTGTTGAATCTGCTTCTGCTGTTCTTTCAGGTAGCGCCTTGCTGATTGCCTTTAATTGTGTTCCTTGTGGTCCCCAACCCTCCTATCGCTGGGAACAGTTTCTCCTTATCCACTTGCATCACATACCCCATCTTTGAACACCTCAATATCAAGATAGGTGGAAGGACAGGTTGTGGTGAGGGTATTGTGATAGATTGGCAGAAAGGGTGAAAACCTGGCACGTGGAGTTTAACGTGGGGAAGTGTGAGGTCGCACACTTTGGTCGGAGGAATCAAAAGGCAGATTATTATGTAAATGGAGAGAGACTACAGGTGAGTGAAGTACAGAGGGATCTGGGTGTTCTAGTGCATGAACCACAAAATGCTCGCGTGCAGCTCCAACAAGTTGGCAAAATGGTATTTTGTACTTTATTGCAAAGGGACTGGAATTTAAAAATAGGGAGGTTTTGTTGTAATTGTACAGGCTGTTGGTGAGGCCTCTCCTGGAATATTGTGTACAGTTTTAGTCCCCTTACCTAAAGAAGGACAAAGTGACATTGGAGGCAGTCCCCAGGCTAATTTCTGGGATGAGAGGGTTCTCCCATTGGGAGAGACTGAATAATCTGGCTCTGAATTCCTCGGGTTTAGAAAAGTGAGGAGTGACCTTTTTCAACCATATAAGATCCTGAGGGGGGTTGACAGGGTAGATGGTGAGATGTTTTTACCAGTGGGAGAGTCTGGAACAAGGGGACAAAGCTACAAGATAAAGGACCAGATATTTCACACTGAGGTGTGTAGAAATCTCTTCTCCCAGAGGGTGAGGAAATTCTGGAATTCTTTGTCCCAAAAAGTGCTGGAGGCTGGATCACTGGACGTATTTAAAGTGGAATTGGGTAAATATTTGATAGATTGGGGAATAGAGGGCTGTGGGGAAGTGACGTAGAAAAGAACTGAGACCAGCATAGATCAGCCATGATGGTATTGAATGGGGAAGCAGGTAGGCTGGAAGGGCCGAATGGCCTCTCCTTCTGTTTCTTGTGTTGAGGGTTTTGACAGTTAGAAAAGACATGGCATGCACATGAAGATTCAAAGTAACGTACAACAGGTTTTATTGAAAAGCTACTGACTGCCTAATCTGTTGTGCTCAAAGGAGAACCCACCTCTTTTGCACATGCACACCCCTCCCCCCCTCCTGGTCTCTCTGCATGAACCGAGGACTTCAGCCCTGAGTCAATCTCACCCACCTCTCCCCTTCCTCTGAGGAATGCCACTCACCAGATAAGACAGTAAAGATTGCGGCAAAGGAGCTGATTTTCAGAGTGTCTGCCACAGTCCTCGAGTACAGGAGCTCCATGCACATGAGGAGGAAGCCAAAGCTCAGGAAAGCGATAAAGAGGCTCTCTGAGACAATGGCAAACCACAGCACGCCTGCAAAATAAAGACCAGTTACACAGCAAGGGGCTGGAAGGAAGGTCAGGGCCTTTGTTGACATTGTAGCTGATGACATAAAGTGCCATTGCCCTTCCCAAAGGGAGAATCTAATCATCTCCCTTTGACATTCAATGGCATTACCATCACTGAATTCTCCCACTATCAACATTTTGGGAATTACTATTGACCAGACACTGAACTAGAGCCAGCTCTATACTCTAGGATTTGAGCTCCATAATCCAGGCTGACGTTCTCCCCCGGTGCCAGTACTGAGGGAGTGCTGCACTGTCGGGGGTAGATGTATATACTCTAGGATTTGAGCTCCATAATCCAGGCTGACGTTCTCCCCCGGTGCCAGTACTGAGGGAGTGCTGCACTGTCGGGAGTAGATGTATATACTCTAGGATTTGAGCTCCATAATCCAGGCTGACACTCCCCCCCCGGTGCCAGTACTGAGGGAGTGCTGCACTGTCAGGGGTAGATGTATATACTCTAGGATTTGAGCTCCATAATCCAGGCCAAAATTCCGCCAACGGTGCAATATTTTTTCCTTGAGCAATAACAGGAAAGGAACCTGATGATCTGGGTCATTGTCACATTGCTGTTTGTGGAATCTTGCTGTGCACTGATTATGTTTACAACAGCGAGCACATTTCTGAAATGTCTTACATTTCAGCAGTGAGGGGCTTTGGGATGTCCTGATTGGGTGACAGGGGATAGAGCAATGAAAATGTTGTTAATATTGTGAAGTATGATATAAGACAGGTTAGACTCACCAAGTTCTGACTCCGGCGTTAGCTGAATGAAACTGCGGCATTTCACTGCAAGAGACAGGAAAACACACAATCTGAGCTCTGATAACCTGCAGACAGCTGAGTTACAATACTGACTGTTTTCATTCACACTCTCCATTGTTTTCCTCGTCTTTCCTGCAGACTTCCGCTCTGTCTCTCTCTCTGTCTCTCTCTCTGTCTCTCTCTCTGTCTCTCTCTCTGTCTCTCTCTCTGTCTCTCTCTCTGTCTCTTCTCTCTGTCTCTCTCTCTCTCCTTTGTCTCTCTCTCGTGTCTCTCTCTCTGTTTTCTCTGCTTTCTCTGCTCTCTCTCTGTCTCTCTCTCTGTCTCTCTCTCATACTGTGTCTCTCTGTCTGTCATTCTCTATCTTGCCTTTTCCTCTGTTTCATTCTCCTGTCAGCCTCCCTCTCTCCCTCTGTCTCAGCCCCCTCTCTCATGCCCTCTGGCGTCTGTCATGCCTTCCCTCTCTCTCTCCCTCTATCTGATGCCTCCCTTCCTCAGTCTCGACCCCCCCTCCCCCACCAATCTTGCCTTTCCCTCCCTCTATCTTGCCTCTTCCCCCATCTCATCCTCTTTCTCCCCCTCTGTCTCTCCTTCCCCGTCTCTCCTTCTGTCTGGACCCCTTCCCTCTGTCTCGCCCTCCCCCATCTCACCCCCTCTGTCTCATTTCCCCCCCCCCCATCTCACCCCCTCTGTCTCGCCCATCCACCCCTCTGTCTCAAACCCCCCCCATTTTGGCTTCCTCCTCTCTCCCTTTGGCCCCTGCCCATCCATCTGTCTCACCCCCCATCTTTGTCTCGCCCCTCCCTGCCCATCTCACCTCCTCTCTTCCCCTCTCTCTCGTCTGCCCCCTCTCTCCCTTCACCACCCTTTCTTGCCTTCTCTCTCTGTCTCACCCCCTCTCTGTTTCTCTCTCTCTTTCTCTTTTTCACCACCCCCCACCCCCTCCGCCCTCCCATCTATTGTTCCCTTTCTCTCTCTCTCTCTATCTCTCTCTCTCTGCCTTGGCCCCTCTCAGTCAGTGCCATGTGGTGTAGGTACACCTTGCCTTTCTCTAATTCTCTGTCACTATCTCTCTATCTCTCTCCCCACTTGCCCTGTCGTTGTCTCTCTCTCTCTCTCTCTCTGCCTTTCACTTGATCTGGCATCTTCATTCTCCCTCTAATCTTTTCTGTCCCTTTGTCTCATGGAGATTAAGGCCTGATCTGTTTGCTGTGTTTAAGGTGATTTAAAAGATTCAAATGGGTTTTGATTCTTATGGATAGAAGCTAGTGGATTGAGAGGGTTCTGGAATGTTCTGCATGGAACTGGCAGCTTCAATTGAGGCATTCACAAGGGCATTGGATGATTATTAGATGAGAAACTAGTACGGTCTGTAATAAATCTATTTTCAGCACTTGCTCCGTATTGGATGCGATGCTGTTTCAAGTGCTCATCTTAACACTTCTTAATTGTTGTGAGAGTTCTGGCTTCTACCACTCTTTCAGGCAGCAAGTTCCACATTCCCAACACCCTCTGGGTGAAATGGTTTCTTCTCAAATACCCTCTAAATCTCCTGCCCCTTAGTTCCTTCCTATCCACTCTGTATTTGTCTCTCATAATTTTGTATTTCTCAGTCAGGTCCCCTCTCAGCCTTCTGTGCTGTAAGGAAACTACCCCAGTCTAACCAGCCTTTCTTCAGAGCTGAAACACTCCAGCCCAGGCACCATCCTGATGAATCTCCTCTGCACCCCCTCCAGAGGAATCACATCCTTCCGATAGTGTGGCATCCAGAACTGTGATCTAACCAGTGTTTTATAGAGCTCCATCTTAACCTCCTCTGCTGTTATATTGGAGGGCAGAGGGATATCAATAAATCACCTTGCTCATCAGGAGAAACTATTTAGACTCGATAGGCCAAATATAAAACTTGATTCTGATTCATTCACTCACTCGTACCTACACCACACGCACTGACTGATGTCCAATAACAATCCTGGAGCTCCCTCCCTAACAGCACTGTGGGTGTACCTACACCACACAGACTGACTGATGTCCAATAACAATCCTGGAGCTCCCTCCCTAACAGCACTGTGGGTGTACCTACACCACATGGACTGACTGATGCCCAATAACAATCCTGGAACTCCCTCCCTAACAGCACGGTGGGTGTACCTACACCACACGGACTGACTGATGTCCAATAACAATACCCGGAACTCCCTCCCTAACAGCACGGTGGGTGTACCTACACCACACGGACTGACTGACATCCAATAACAATCCTGGAACTCCCTCCCTAACAGCACTGTGGGTGTACCTACACCACAAGACTGACTGATGTCCAATAACAATCCTGGAGCTCCCTCCCTAACAGCACTGTGGGAGTACCTACACCACACGACTGACTGATGTCCAATAACAATCCTGGAGCTCCCTCCCTAACAGCACTGTGGGTGTACCTACACCACACAGACTGACTGATGTCCAATAAATCCTGGAACTCCCTCCCTAACAGCACTGTGGTGTACTTACACCACACGCACTGACTGATGTCCAATAACAATTCCGGAACTCCTCCCTAACAGCACTGTGGGTGTACCTACACCACATGGACTGACTGATGTCCAATAACAATCTGAACTCCCTCCCTAACAGCACTGTGGGTGTACCTACACCACACGGACTGACTGTCCACAAAACAATCCTGGAACTCCCTCCCTAACAGCACTGTGGGTGTACCTACACCACACGGACTGACTGATGTCCAATAACAATCCTGGAACTCCCTCCCTAACAGCACTGTGGGTGTACCTACACCACACGGACTGACTGATGTCCAATAACAATCCTGGAACTCCCTCCCTAACAGCACTGTGGGTGTACCTACACCACACGGACTGACTGATGTCCAATAACAATCCTGGAACTCCCTCCCTAACAGCACTGTGGGTGTACCTACACCACACGGACTGACTGATGTCCAATAACAATCCTGGAACTCCCTCCCTAACAGCACTGTGGGTGTACCTACACCACACGGACTGACTGATGTCCAATAACAATCCTGGAACTCCCTCCCTAACAGCACTGTGGGTGTACCTACACCACACGGACTGACTGATGTCCAATAACAATCCTGGAACTCCCTCCCTAACAGCACTGTGGGTGTACCTACACCACACGGACTGACTGATGTCCAATAACAATCCTGGAACTCCCTCCCTAACAGCACTGTGGGTGTACCTACACCACACGGACTGACTGATGTCCAATAACATTCCTGGAACTCCCTCCCTAACAGCACTGTGGGTGTACCTACACCACATGGACTGACTGATGTCCAATAACAATCCTGGAGCTCCCTCCCTAACAGCACTGTGGGTGTACCTACACCACGGATGACTGTGTCCAATAACAATCCTGGAGACTCCCTCCCTAACAGCACTGTGGGTGTACCTACACCACATGGACTGACTGATGTCCAATAACAATCCTGGAACTCCCTCCCTAACAGCACTGTGGGTGTACCTACACCACATGGACTGACTGATGTCCAATAACAATCCTGGAACTCCCTCCCTAACAGCACTGTGGGTGTACCTACACCACACGACTGACTGATGTCCAATAACAATCCTGGAACTCCCTCCCTAACAGCACTGTGGGTGTACCTACACCACACGGACTGACTGATGTCCAATAACAATCCTGGAACTCCCTCCCTAACAGCACTGTGGGTGTACCTACACCACATGGACTGACTGATGTCCAATAACATTCCTGGAACTCCCTCCCTAACAGCACTGTGGGTGTACCTACACCACACGGACTGACTGATGTCCAATAACAATCCTGGAACTCCCTCCCTAACAGCACTGTGGGTGTACCTACACCACACGGACTGACTGATGTCCAATAACAATCCTGGAACTCCCTCCCTAACAGCACTGTGGGTGTACCTACACCACACGGACTGATTGATGTCCAATAACATTCCTGGAACTCCCTCCCTAACAGCACTGTGGGTGTACCTACACCACATGGACTGACTGATGTCCAATAACAATCCTGGAGCTCCCTCCCTAACAGCACTGTGGGTGTACTTACACCACATGGACTGACTGACGTCCAATAACAATCCTGGAACTCCCTCCCTAACAGCACTGTGGGTGTACCTACACCACACGGACTGACTGATGTCCAATAACAATCCTGGAACTCCCTCCCTAACAGCACTGTGGGTATACCTACACCACATGGACTGACTGATGTCCAATAACAATCCTGGAACTCCCTCCCTAACAGCACTGTGGGTGGACCTACACCACACGGACTGACTGTCCAATAACAATCCTGGAACTCCCTCCCTAACAGCACTGTGGGTGTACCTACACCACATGGACTGACTGATGTCCAATAACAATCCTGGAACTCCCTCCCTAACAGCACTGTGGGTGTACCTACACCACACAGACTGACTGATGTCCAATAACAATCCTGGAACCCCCTCCCTAACAGCACTGTGGGTGTACCTACACCACACGGACTGACTGACGTCCAATAACAATCCTGGAACTCCCTCCCTAACAGCACTGTGGGTGTACCTACACTACATGGGATTGCAATGGGTTCAAGATGGTGCCTGACCCATCAAGGGGAATTAGGAATGGGCCTAGGACGGAGTATGAAATCTTTTGAGTTGGGGCGGCCTCGATCTCTTTCTCGCTCTCTATGTGGCTATGAACCCGTATGGTTGAGGCTGCTATGCTCAGTACTACTCCACACTTCCTTGCCTCCTCACTCCCCATTCCCCCCTCCCTTCATACCCCCCTCACCCCTTCACTACAGCTGCCTCAACTCCCCTTCCCCCCCCCAACTTCCCCTCTCCCCACACTGACCCTCATCCCTCCACCCCCCACTATCCTTTGCCCCCCCCATTCCCCTCCACCCACACCTCTCGGCCCCCCACTTGCCCTTGGGTTGCACTCTCCCTTGGCCTCCCACTCCATCTTACCATCCCCTCCCCTTCACCTCCCACTCTCCCCTCACGCTCCCACTTGCCTTCCCCAACCCCACTTGCCCTCACGATTCAACTTCCCCTTGGCCCCCTCCCCACTCCTCTTCAGACCCCCCAACTCCCTACGGTCCCCAAAATTCCCCATGACTACTTACTTGCCCTCGCTTCCCCCACACCCTATCTCTCCCACTCCCTCTCTCCTCAAACCCCTATGCCCGCTCCCCCGGCTCCCCGTTCCCCCTCACTCCCCACTCACCCCCCTTGCTGTGTTCCTCGCAGGAATACCAGAAGCCGGTGTGGAAGTAGCGAGATGTGAAACGATCCTCTCCTGTCTCCCAAACATACTGGACCAGCTGGTGGAGGCTGGTGTTCTGAGGGAGGCTGCCATTGCCCGAGATGCAGTTCTGGAGCCGAACAGCCGATAGGCAGGCAGGTTTGACCACCTTGTGGGTGCCCACACACCAGTAACTGGTGCCAAAGGCACAGACTGATGCCAGCAGCCCCATTGAATTCAGTGCCACAGAGAGCGAGCGGCGAGATGAGTAACTCAGCTTCATCACTGCCCCCAACTCCCTGCCACACACCCCGACACACACTGCCACACACAGCCCGACACTGACCCCACACACACCCCGACACACACCCTGAGACAGCACCACAACTGCCGCACTCTCTCCTCCCTCAACCACCTGAAACTCAGATTGCAGTATTGCTCCCTCTTCTCCCCGCGCAGTCTCTCTCTCTCTCTCTCTCTATCTTTCTATGTTTCTCTGTGTCTCTATGTTTCTCTCTCACCCTCTCTCTCACTTTCTCTCTCTCCCCTGTCTCTGTTTTTCTTTCTCTGCCACTCTTTCTTTGTCTCTCTCTCTTCCTTTCTCTGCTCTCTCTCTCTCTCTCTCCCCCCCCTCTCTGTGTCTCTCTGTCTCTGTTCTCTTTCTCTGTCCTTCTCTCTCTCTGTCTCTTTCTCTCTCCCTCTGTCCCTCTCTCTCTCTCTCTGTCTCTCTCTCTCTCCCTCTCTCTCTCTCTCTCTCTCCTCTTCCTCTTCTCTCTCTCTCTGTCCTCTCTCTCTCTCTCTCTCTCTCTCTGTCCCTCTCTCTCTCTCCTCTCTGTCCCTCTCTCTCTCTCTGTCCCTCTGTATCCCTCTCTCTGTCCCTCTCTCTCTCTCTCTCTGTCTCTTTCTCTCTCTCTGTCTCTCTCTTTCTATCTCTCTCTGTCTCCCTCTCTCTCTCTCTCTGTCCCCCTCTCTCTCTTCTCCTCTGTCTCTTTCTCTCTCTCCCCCTCTCTCTCTCTCTCTCTCCCTCTCTCTCTCTCTCTCTCTATCTCTCCGTCCCTCTCTCTATCTCTGTCTTTCTCTCTGTGTATCTCACTCACTATTGTTGTATCTATCTGTTCGGAAAACTCAATTCTGAGAATGTGGAAGATTTAAGAAGATCAAGAGATTAGGTCAAATTGTATTGCGTGTGACCTCCACAGTGAAGAATAGGACATTTATCCATCTCTCTGTGCTGGTGCATCTATTCAGCAGGAACCCCCTCCTGCCTACCTCACCTCATCTCACTCCCGTTACCCCTGAAACAGCGAACATTAGCGCCACACAAATGCCAGACAATGACGAGCAGATCGTACATGTGTTTCCATGTGTCTGCTGCCATGCCACCACCCACCCACCTTGTCCTTCTAGGTGGTAGAGGTGGTGGGTTTGGAAGGTGGTGGGTTTGGAAGGTGCTGTGGAAGGAGCCTTGGGGAGTCGCTGCAGTGCATCTTGTAGATGGTACACACGGCTGCCTCTGTGTGTCGGTGGTGGAGGGAGTGAATGTTGAAGGTGGGGGTTAGCGTGTCGATCGGGGGCTGCTTTATCCTGGATGGTGTCGAGCTTCTCGAGTGTTGTTGGGAGCTGCACTCATCCAGGCAAGTGGAGAGTATTCCATCACACTCCTGACTTGTGTCCTTGTAGATGGTGGACAGGCTTTGGGGGGAGTCAGGAGGTGAGTTCCTCTCCGCAGGTTCCCAGTCTCTGACCTGCTCTGAGAGCCACAGTATTTATATGGCTGAGTCCCAGTTCAGTTTATGGTCAATGGTAACCCCCAGGATGTTGATAGTGGGGGATTCAGCGATGGTAATGCCATTGAATGTTAAGGGGGGGATGGTTCGATCCTCTCTTGTTGGAAATGGGCTTTGCCTGGTACATTGTGTGGCGTGAATGTTCTGTGTGTAGCATTCCCACAGACAGTGAGGCTGAATGTGAGTCTCTAACACTGGACAATTGCAGTCTGTGGACAGTGCAGCGACCTCCCCTTTAAGAGGAATTCTCCCAATACCAGTGGTGGTGATGTCTAGAGATCATTATCAGTCTTTCTCTTAATTTGTTCCCTTGCCATCGCTTGGCTCTCGCCTGCTTTAAACAGAAAAGTGAGCGGGAGGACAGAATCAACTCAGTAACAGTTGATAACAGCGAGGACAGCTCAAAGTATCTCGGACAGACTTTGGGAAAGGTTTTACAGTGGTGCTTTGCACAGAAGGACAAGTATATTCACCCGCCCCGGTATCGGAGAAATTTTTGCTGGTGTGCACTTGCCAAAACCTCTTCACCTGACATAGAAGACTTCTTGGGGCAAAGAGAGGAAGAAAGAGAGGCAACGAAAAATTGACTTGGTTTAGAGTTCCTGGTTTCTTTGCCCCTTTTCTCAGGTAAGTGAACAGATGGTAAAATTTGGCTTGGGGATTGATACAGGGCTATGGGGAGAGAGCGGGGCAGTGGGATTAGTTTGGGGATTGATACAGGGCTATGGGGAGAGAGCAGGACAGTGGGATTAGTTTGGGGATTGGTACACTTATGGAGTCAGAACAGGGCAGTGGGATTAGTTTGGGATTGATACAGGGCTATGGGGAGAGAGCGGGGCAGTGGGATTAGTTTGGGATTGATACGGGGCTATGGGGAGAGAGCGGGGCAGTGGGATTAATTTGGGATTGATACAGGGTTATGGGGAGAGAGTGGGGCAGTGGGATTAGTTTGGGGATTGATACAGGGCTATGGGGAGAGAGCGGGGCAGTGGGATTAGTTTGGGATTGATACAGGGCTATGGGGAGAGAGCAGGGCAGTGGGATTAGTTTGGGATTGATACAGGGCTATGGGGAGAGAGCGGGGCATTGGGATTAGTTTGGGATTGATACAGACTATGGGGAGAGAGCGGGGCAGTGGGATTAGTTTGGGATTGATACAGGACTATGGGGAGAGAGCAGGGCAATGGGATTAGTTTGGGATTGATACGGGGCTATGGGGAGAGAGCGGGGTAGTGGGATTAGTTTGGGGATTGATACAGGGCTATGGGGAGAGAACAGGGCAATGGGATTAGTTTGGGATTGATACAGGGCTATGGGGAGAGAGCGGGGCAGTGGGATTAGTTTGGGATTGATACAGGGCTATGGGGAGAGAATGGGGCAGTGGGATTAGTTTGGGATTGATACAGGGCTATGAGGAGAGAGCGGGACAGTGGGATTAGTTTGGGATTGATACAGGGCTATGGGGAGAGAGTGGGACAGTGGGATTAGTTTGGGATTGATACAGGGCTATGGGGAGAGAGCGGGACAGTGGGATTAGTTTGGGATTGATACAGGGCTATGGAGAGAGAGTGGGGCAGTGGGATTAGTTTGGGGATTGATACAGGGCTATGGGGAGAGAGCAGGGCAGTGGGATTAGTTTGGGATTGATACAGGGCTATGAGGAGAGAGCGGGGCAGTGGGATTAGTTTGGGATTGATACAGGGCTATGGGGAGAGAATGGGGCAGTGGGATTAGTTTGGGATTGATACAGGGCTATGGGAGAGAGCGGGACAGTGGGATTAGTTTGGGGATTGATACAGGGCAATGGGTAGAGAGTGGGACAGTGGGATTAGTTTGGGATTGATACAGGGCTATGGGGAGAGAGCGGGACAGTGGGATTAGTTTGGGATTGATACAGGGCTATGGGGAGAGAATGGGGCAGTGGGATTAGTTTGGGGATTGATACAGGGCTATGGGGAGAGAGCAGGGCAGTGGGATTAGTTTGGGATTGATACAGGGCTATGGGGAGAGAGCAGGGCAGTGGGATTAGTTTGGGGATTGATACAGGGCTATGGGGAGAGAGTGGGGCAGTGGGATTAGTTTGGGGATTGATACAGGGCTATGGGGAGAGAGCGGGGCAGTGGGATTAGTTTGGGATTGATACAGGGCTATGGGGAGAGAGCGGGGCAGTGGGATTAGTTTGGGGATTGATACAGGGCTATGGGGAGAGAGCGGGGCAGTGAGATTAGTTTGGGATTGATACAGGGCTATGGGGAGAGAGTAGGGCAGTGCGATTAGTTTGGGGATTGATAAAGGGCTAATCGGAGAGAATGGGGCAGTGGAATTAGTTTGGGATTGATAAAGAATCAATCCCAATTCGGTGACAAGTGGTGTACCTCAGGGGTCTGTTTTGGGGCCCCTGCTGTTTGTAATTTTTATAAATGATCTGGATGAGGGTATTGAAGGATGGATTAGTAAATTTGCAGATGACACTAAAGTCGGTGGAGTGGTAGATAGTGAAGAGGGGTGTTATAGTTTGCAGAGGGACTTGGACAAGTTGCAGAGCTGGGCCGAGAGGTGGCAAATGGAGTTTAATGTGGAAAAGTGTGAGGTAATGCACTATGGCAGAAATAATAAATGTGTAGAGTATAGGGCAAATGGTAGGATTCTTAGTAGTCTAGATGAACAGAGGGATCTTGGTGTGTATGTGCATAGATCCCTGAAAGTAGGCAGTCAGGTCGAGAAGGTTGTTAGGAAGGCATATGGAGTCTTGGCTTTTATTGGTAGAGGGATTGAATTTCGGAGCCGCAACGTCATGTTGCAACTGTACAAAACTCTAGTGCGGCCGCACTTGGAGTATTGTGTGCAGTTCTGGTCCCCGCATTATAAGAAAGATGTGGAGGCATTGGAGAGGGTACAGAGGAGGTTTACCAGGATGTTGCTGGTATGGAGGGCAGGTCTTATGAAGAGAGGCTGAGGGATTTGAGGTTGTTTTCGTTAGAAAGGAGGCGGCTAAGAGGGGACCTAATCGAAACATATAAGATGATTAGAGGTTTAGATAGGGTGGACAGTGATAGCCTTTTTCCTAGGATGGAGAAAGCTAGCACGAGGGGACACAGCTTTAAATTAAGGGGTGATAGTTATAGGACGGATATCAGAGGCAGGTTCTTTACCCAAAGGGTGGTTCGGGAGTGGAATGCCCTGCCTGCAGCAGTTGTAGATGCGCCAAGTTTGGTGGCGTTTAAGAGGTTAGTTGATAAGTATATGGAAGAGAAGGGAATGGTTTAGTTTGGAGGGGCATTGCTTTTTATATTGGTCGGCGCAACATCGAAGGCCGAAGGGCCTGTTCTGTGCTGTAATGTTCTATGTTCTATAAAGGGTATGGGGAGAGAGCAGGGTAGTGGGATTAATTCAAGGATTGATACAGGGCTATGGGGAGAGAGCAGGGCAGTGGGATTAGTTTGGGGATTGGTACAGGGCTATGGGGAGGGAGCGGGGCAGTGGGATTAGTTTGGAGATTGATACATGGTTATGGGGAGAGAATGGGGCAGTGGGCTTAGTAGGATTGATACAGGGTTATGGGGAGAGAGCAGGGCAGTGGGATTAGTTTGGGATTGATACAGGGTTATGGGGAGAGAATGGGGCAGTGGGTTTAGTAGGATTGATACAGGGTTATGGGGAGAGAGCAGGGCAGTGGGATTAGTTTGAGGGATTGATACAGGGCTATGGGGAGAGAGCAGGGCAGTGGGATTAGTTTGGGATTGATACAGGACTATGGGGAGAGAGCAGAGCAGTGGGATTAATTTGGGGATTGATACAGGGCTATGGGGAGAGAGCGGGACAGTGGGATTAGTTTGGGGATTGATACAGGGCTATGGGGAGAGAGTGGGACAGTGGGATTAGTTTGGGGATTGATACAGGGCTATGGGGAGAGAGCGGGGCAGTGGGATTAGTTTGGGGATTGATACAGGGCTATGGGGAGAGAGCGGGGCAGTGGGATTAGTTTGGGGATTGATACAGGGCTATGGGGAGAGAGCGGGCAGTGGGATTAGTTTGGGGATTGATACAGGGCTATGGGGAGAGAGCGGGGCAGTGGGATTAGTTTGGGGATTGATACAGGGCTATGGGGAGAGAGCGGGGCAGTGGGATTAGTTTGGGGATTGATACAGGGTAGGGGAGAGAGTGGGGCAGTGGGATTAGTTTGGGGATTGATACAGGGCTATGGGGAGAGCGGGGCAGTGGGATTAGTTTGGGGATTGATACAGGCTATGGGGAGAGAGCGGGCAGTGGGATTAGTTTGGGGATTGATACAGGGCTATGGAGAGAGTGGGACAGTGGGATTAGTTTGGGGATTGATACAGGGCTATGGGGAGAGAGTGGGGCAGTGGGATTAGTTTGGGGATTGATACAGGGCTATGGGGAGAGAGCGGGCAGTGGGATTAGTTTGGGATTGATACAGGGCTATGGGGAGAGAGTGGGGCAGTGGGATTAGTTTGGGGATTGATACAGGGCTATGGGGAGAGAGCGGGGCAGTGGGATTAGTTTGGGGATTGATACAGGGCTATGGGGAGAGAGTGGGGCAGTGGGATTAGTTTGGGGATTGATACAGGGCTATGGGAGAGAGTGGGACAGTGGGATTAGTTTGGGGATTGATACAGGGCTATGGCGAGAGAGTGGGACAGTGGGATTAGTTTGGGGATTGATACAGGGCTATGGGGAGAGAGTGGGGCAGTGGGATTAGTTTGGGGATTGATACAGGGCTATGGGGAGAGAGTGGGGCAGTGGGATTAGTTTGGGGATTGATACAGGGCTATGGGGAGAGAGCAGGGCAATGGGATTAGTTTGGGATTGATTTGCTGACTCTGTGTCTCTCTACAGTGACCCTGGGTATAACACAAGTTCTCGAGACTCCAGTATGAACAGCCCCTGTCCTCCGGGTCCTCCCACCGAGGGGGTCGCCTTCAATGCCGGCAGTGGAACTCTCCGCTTCCTCTCTGTGGACCCCATTCACAGAACGTCCCAGGCTACTGGTGACCTGGACCACTCCTGCCACTACTGCCTCCTGGCACTGGGCGTCTTTACACTGCTGGTGGGAATCTCGGTCATAGGGGTGGGACTGTGGCAGGACTCTGCAGGCTCCACCCTATCCCTGCTGGGGTTTGGGCTGTTGGCTCTGGCTGTTCTCGTCCTGGCCACCAGCTGGGTGACTTGGTGTGTAAGCCGGAGGCAGAAACTGCACCGGAAGGAGAGTAGGCAGGAGCTGGTGACTGAGGTGCGGGCAGTTTGAGGGGTTGGGGTGTCTGCTGGTGGGAAGGGAGAGTAGGCAGATCAAGATATTGATGCATTGTCTTGCCCAGAAAAAATACTCACATTCCTAATGTCCAAATCCTTCCTCACTGTCCATCCTGTCTCATTGTGGGCAATACTTATTAGTTTTAAAGCCAGACAGCATTGATATCGGTAAATATACACAGCTACCTCCCTCAGTACTGGCACTGTGAGGGGGGGGAGGGTCAGCCTGGATTATGGAGCTCAAATCCTAGAGTATATACATCTACCCCTGACAGTGCAGCACTCCCTCAGTACTGGCACCGGGGAGAGAGTGTCAGCCTGGATTATGGAGCTCAAATCCTAGAGTATATACATCTACCCCCGACAGTGCAGCACTCCCTCAGTACTGGCACCAGGGAGAGAGTGTCAGCCTGGATTATGGAGCTCAAATCCTAGAGTATATACATCTACCCCCGACAGTGCAGCACTCCCTCAGTACTGGCACCGGGGGGGAGTGTCAGCCTGGATTATGGAGCTCAAATCCTAGAGTATATACATCTACCCCCGACAGTGCAGCACTCCCTCAGTACTGGCACCGGGGGAGTGTCAGCCTGGATTATGGAGCTCAAATCCTAGAGTATATACATCTACCTCCCGACAGTGCAGCACTCCCTCAGTACTGGCACCGGGGGGAGTGTCAGCCTGGATTATGGAGCTCAAATCCTAGAGTATATACATCTACCCCCGACAGTGCAGCACTCCCTCAGTACTGGCACCGGGGGGGAGTGTCAGCCTGGATTATGGAGCTCAAATCCTAGAGTATTTACATCTACCCCCGACAGTGCAGCACTCCCTCAGTACTGGCACTGGGGGGGAGTGTCAGCCTGGATTATAGAGCTCAAATCCTAGAGTATATACATCTACCCCCGACAGTGCAGCACTCCCTCAGTACTGGCACTGGGGGGTGGGGTGGGGGGAGGGGAAGGTGGGGAGTGTCAGCCTGGATTATGGATTGACAATCAGTAGCTCTCTGCCCTGGGGGATAAACTCACTGGAATAAAATTTGATTTATTATTATCACATGTAAGGGATACAGTGAAAAGTATTCTTGCTCGCTATACAAACAAATCATACTATTCATAGAGAAGTAAAGGAGAGGGTGCAGAATGTGTTGTTACAATCATAGTGAGAGTGTTGGGAAAGATGGTTTAATTGCCGTTGAAGGAAGTTGGTGGGGGGGAATTGGGTGTGTCTGCAGAGTTGTTAATTGTACCTTGTTGACAGATTGGTACAGTGAAATGGAAGCTATGATTAAATCTGTTGACATACTGTCTCAGCCTTGCTTCCTGTGTTTGATTCTTCAGGGCAATTAACTCAGGGCAGTGCCCAAGGAGCCTTGCCTGTTCATCGCAAAGCAGTTGTTCACCTTCTGTGAAAGAGAATGTCGAAAACCCACTCTTTTGTGTCCCCATACTGCCTCTTAAAGGGGAGTTTCCAAATTGGTGACTGAACCCAGGGGAGAATGCACTAGGTCCCCATTCACTCCGGATCCCCTCTCTCTCCGGGTCCCCGCTCTCTCTCGGGGTCCCCGTTCACTCCGGATCCCCTCTCTCTCCGGGTCCTCGCTCTCTCTCGGGGTCCCCGTTCACTCCGGATCCGCTCTCTCTCGGGGTCCCCGTTCACTCCGGATCCCCTCTCTCTCCGGGTCCTCGCTCTCTCTCGGGGTCCCCGTTCACTCCGGATCCGCTCTCTCTCGGGGTCCCCGTTCACTCCGGATCCGCTCTCTCTCGGGGTCCCCGTTCACTCCGGATCCGCTCTCTCTCCGGGTCCCCGTTCACTCCGGATCCCCTCTCTCTCCGGGTCCCCGTTCACTCCGGATCCCCTCTCTCTCGGGGTCCCCGTTCATTCCGGATCCCCTCTCTCTCGGGGTCCCCGTTCACTCCGGATCCGCTCTCTCTCCGGGTCCCCGTTCACTCCGGATCCGCTCTCTCTCCGGGTCCCCGTTCACTTCCGGATCCGCTCTCTCTCCGGGTCCCCGTTCACTCCGGATCCGCTCTCTCTCCGGGTCCCCGTTCACTTCCGATCCGCTCTCTCTCCGGGTCCCCGTTCACTCCGGATCCCCTCTCTCTCCGGGTTCCCCGTTCACTCTCCGATCCCCTCTCTCTCGGGGTCCCCGTTCATTCCGGATCCCCTCTCTCGGGGTCCCCGTTCATTCCATCCGCTCTCTCTCCGGGTCCCCGTTCACTCCGGATCCCCTCTCTCTCCGGGTCCCCACTCTCTCTCGGGGTCCCCGTTCACTCCGGATCCGCTCTCTCTCCGGGTCCCCATTCATTCTGGATCCCCTCTCTCTCCAGGTCCCCGCTGTCTCCGGATCCCCTCTCACTCTGGGTCCCTAGTCTCTCTCCAGGTCCCCGTTCACTCCGGATCCCCTCTCTCTCCGGGTCCCCGCTCTCTCTCGGGGTCCCCATTCATTCTGGATCCCCTCTCTCTCCGGGTCCCCTCTCTCTCCAGGTCCCCGCTGTCTCCGGATCCCCTCTCTCTCCGGGTCCCCTCTCTCTCCAGGTCCCCGCTGTCTCCGGATCCCCTCTCTCTCCGGGTCCCCTCTCTCTCCAGGTCCCCGCTGTCTCCGGATCCCCTCTCTCTCCGGGTCCCCCCGCTGTCTCCGGATCCCCTCTCTCTCCGGGTCCCTGCTCTCTCTCGGGGTCCCCATTCATTCCGGATCCCCTCTCTCTCCGGGTCCCTGCTCTCTCTCGGGGTCCCCGTTCACTCCGGATCCCCTCTCACTCTGGGTCCCTAGTCTCTCTCCAGGTCCCCGTTCACTCCGGATCCCCTCTCTCTCCGGGTCCCCGCTCTCTCTCGGGGTCCCCATTCATTCTGGATCCCCTCTCTCTCCGGGTCCCCGCTCTCTCTCGGGGTCCCCATTCATTCTGGATCCCCTCTCTCTCCGGGTCCCCGCTCTCTCTCCGGGTCCCCTCTCTCTCCAGGTCCCCGCTGTCTCCGGATCCCCTCTCACTCTGGGTCCCTAGTCTCTCTCCGGGTCCCCGTTCACTTTGGATCCCCTCTCTCTCTGGGTCCCCGTTCAATCCGATCCCCGCTCTCTCCGGGTCCCCTCTCACTCCAGGTCTCTGCTTTCTCCAGGTCCCCACTATGTGCCCATACACCCTGAGACAATGTACCTCCTGACTCACACAACGGACAAAGGCACAATGTGTTGAATTAGCTGCACATCACAGGAGAGCAGAGAACAGAAAACTCTCTGTCTCTATTTCTCTCTCTTCTACTCTGCTTCTCTCTTTCTGTCTCCCTCTCTGTCTCTCCCCCTCTCTGTCTGTCTCTCCCCCTCTCTGTCTTTCTCTCCCCCTCTCTGTCTGTCTGTGTTTCTATATCTCTATTAGAACATAGAACACTACAGCACAAACAGGCCCTTCAGCCCACAAGTTGTGCAGATCATATCAGTACCTACCAGACCATAGAACTATCTATAACTCCGAATCCCATTAAATCCCATGTACTCATCCAGAAGTCTCTTAAAAGATCCCAGCGAGTTCGCCTCTACAGCACTGACAGCAACCGATTCCATTCACTCACCACTCTCTGAGTGAAAAACTTACCTCTAACATCTCCTCTGTACTTGCCCCCCCAGCACCTTAAACCTGTGTCCTCTCGTAGCGACCATTTCAGCCCTGGGAAATAGCCTCCGAGAATCCACTCTATCTATTCCTCTCAACATCTTATAAACCTCTATCAGGTCGCCTCTCAACCTTTGTCTCTCCAGTGAGAAGAGTCCCAGCTCCCTCAACCTATCTTCATAAGGCATGCCTCCCAATCCAGGCAACATCCTTGTAAATCTCTGCACCCTCTCAATAACTTGCACATCCTTCCTATAGTAAGGCGACCAGAACTGCACACAATACTCCAAGTATCTCCCTGTCATTCTCTCTGTGTCTCTCTCCCTTTGTCTCTCTCCCCATCTGTCCTTCTCCCTGTGTCTGTCCCTCTGTTTGTCTGTGTCTGTTTCTTTCACTCTGTCTCTCTCATTCTCTGTGTCTCCCTCTTTCTCTCTATTTCTCTCTTTCTGTCTCTGTCTGTCTGTCTCTCTTTCTCTCTCTGCTTCTCCCTCTCTCTGTCTGCTTCTCTCTGTCTGCTTCTGTCTCTCTCTCTCTATCTGCCTCTCTCTGAATGCCCCTCTCTCTCTTTCTCTGTCTGCTTCTCTCTCTCTCTATCTTCCTCTCTCTGTCTGCCTCTCTCTCTCTCTGTCTGCCTCTCTCTCTATCTGCCTGCCTCTCTTTCTGAATGCCCCTTTCTCTTTCTCTCTCTCTCTCTCTGTCTGCCTCTCTCTTCTATCTGAATCTCTCTCTCTCTTTCTCTCTCTGTCTGCCTCTCTCTCCCTGTCTGCTTCTCTCTCTGTCTGAATGCCCCTCTCTCTCTCTCTTTCTCTCTCGGTCTGTCTGTTTTTCTCTCTGTCTGCATCTCTCTCTCTCTCTATCTCTATCTGAATGTCTCTCTCTCTCTCTCTTTCTGCCTGTCTGTCTTTCTGTGTGTTTGTCCCTGGCTTGCATGACCAGTTGGGTGGGTTATCACCCCAAGGGGTGAAGTGCTCTTAGGCAGGTGACATGAAGGGAGCTAGGTGTCACCATGAGGCTGCTGTGTTCT